>NCVS01001032.1:0-13459 GCA_003055095.1 Goniozus legneri | reverse complement strand
GGGGGTAATTCCCGCGAAAATTGCCCAGGCAATCTCATCGCTCCTCCTTCTTATATTTCATTAAGACATTACGACTCGCGAAGCGTTATGCGTACAACGCGCGCTTAAATTAGTTTCCCCGCTCGGCCTCGAGGCACACGAGACGCGAACGAATGTGAAATTTAATATCTCCAATGCCCCCTCGCGTTATTTTCTTCGAACTGTCACACCGGTTTTTCCCCATTTTCGCCCGAGAGAATCTTTTCGAAAATTTTTCGAGTCGGAGAGTTTCGCGCTGCGCTAATTTTTGAGCTTGATCGACTTAATTAAATTCGAGCATAACGACGGCTCGTTATACAGTCCCCACTCTCGGTCGACAACGGGCTGCCCCCATCTTCGTTTACGAAAATGAATACTCGGGGATGAGAAAGGAGGTGCGATACGGGTTTTAGCCCGAGGAGGTGGCGTCCCTCGTTGGGCGATACATCTCTTAGATGGCCACCTCGTTTCTACCGGAAAATGGAATTTTTAATGGCCCGCGGTTAAACTTCCGAGATGCGGATTTCGCTTTTTTTTTTGTCGTATAAATATAATACCCCAAACGCAATTTCAGAGGTTAACATTCAATCTCGATTGGCGCTGTTGTCCTCGAAATTCATTGAGACAACCCGATCGCAAATGGTTTTACATTTTTTAAATTTATACACGTCGAAACAATTAAAGGAACAGTAATTTTCCAATGACTGTATTTCAGCTAAAAATGATCAGCAATTTATTAAGTGATTATTAAAAAACTTGAATCTCTCTCTTTAACATGATCACCTGCTCGATTTGAATTAATTATTATTAGTGGAATTATAATTACATGAAAATTTCAAATGTTTTCTTAATTATTTTGAGTGTATTTTTTTTTATTTTTAATAGTTACAATACTATAATTATTCTCATGGAACCCACACACCGCGGTATTAACAACGAAAACAAACGAGAGAAAATTCGGAATAATCGTTATGTTCGCGTTGTTGATTCAGAAACAATATCTTCGCATTACGAGATAATTTCGGCGAAAAGACCCGTCGTTAACGGGAAAATTTCACGCCGGCCAGCGACAATCGAAAATGAGTTTCCGGCCGTTCGCGCGTATTGTCACAAAGGACAATTGGCCGAAATGAAATCAACGTGCGAGCGAAATCGCGCCAAGTAGCGAAACGAGTATATCATTTTCGGATCGCGAAACTACGCTGCGGAGGATTATTTGGACGCGCGCTATGCGCACATTTGGCGGGTTAATCGCCAGTCAATTCCGTCATTCATTCGTCGTTTCCGCGCAAATATGACTTCGACGCGGTAAATAAGCAATCGAAACGCGCTCGCGTATCGGCACTCAACGAAATAATCAGACAATCCTGTCGAATACCTTTTTGAATTTCATTAATTAAAAAATCTGCTAATTTACGCTACTCAAAAAAGTTGAGGGGCAGTTTTTTTTTCAAATGATAAATATGACCAAATTTAATCGATGAAGTGATTATTTAAAAATTTTAGTTGTCCTCTTTAAAATGATCATCTTCTCAATTCGATTCGATAATTTTTAATTATTATGTCCTCTTAATTATTTTAAGGAGGTTGAGGCAGTACAGTTCTAACAAAACTAGAAAATAAAATATGAAACATGATCCAGATATATATATATCATTTAGAATTTTGACAAAAAAACTGTTTTTCGACAGCTGTTTATTTAGTTTGTTTCAAATAAAAAATGTTTCAGTTTTAATATTTATATGAATAAATGAAATTCAAAAATTCAGCTAGGTATAAAATTATTTGTGAGATTATTTTTAGTTTTAATTTGGTACGATATGTAAATAATCTCGAACATTTGAATTGTCAACAATTGAGTTTCAAATCTGACGTCACGATTGTCACTAGATTTGATGTCAACTAATATTCAAGCTTGAAGTTTATTACTTAAAAGTTTCCTAATCAAGTCAGAAAAGGTGCTAAAATATGTATAAAATATTGCTTCGTAACATATCTAATTTTGGCATCGCTGGCATTATTTGTTGACTTGTTATAAATCAAAATGTGTTCTTAGCTTGTCAAAACGACACATTTTACATAGGATTAGATGCAACGCTTTAAGTTAATTTTTATTCGAAATAGCTTCCTAATCGCCTTAAAAATTTTACAGAAAGTTTCTAAATTAAGTAGGCTATCAAAAAAGAGTTACAACCAATTTTTTTCATTATTTTTATGAAATGCCTCAACCTCCGTAAGTAGTATATTTTTTTAGACTCAGAAAAATCTTATTGGATAATAAATTTGACAAATCTTTCGATATATTTTGATGGAAGTGTTAAAATTTGTGTATCGAATTTTCGATCGCAGTAAATAATCGTAAAATTTTCTCACACGTCTCGCGCATAAAACGACGAATTTTCGCGACTCGGCCTTTTCGTCACGTCGCACGGCCACTCTACATTTCCACATGTTCCGAGCACGTGTGTGTCGCGAGCGGCTAAGAACGGCCGGCTTAAAATGTAAATTCGATTATGAAGCCGGACGACCGCTGGGACGGTGCAATTTTCCAGCCGCTCGTCTCTGAACGCAACAGTTTATATCTAAAAAGTCGGGATAAAAATTCAAGAGAAAGAGACGTGCTGCATAAAGCTTGATTTCAACGTGAATATCTTGCGTAGGGTTTCGTTTTTTGAGAGAAATATCGAGTTTCGTTATTTGTTTATTAGGGTGATCCAGAGAAAACATTTTTCTTATTCTAACATATAATATTCTTATAATAACATATTAATAACACGTAAAATGAATTTTTATTGTATTCATCAACTATGAGGTGCCCCGAAAAAAGATTTCACGTGTTTGAAAAGTTTAAAAATTCAATAATTTAATATTTTCTATAATAAATAACACATTTTTCGTTTTAACGAAAAACGGAGAAACATTGAGCATCTTTGGGAGTTTTCTTTATATCGAGCGGAAACTTCTGAAACAAATTTTTTTCATATCCTAATCCTCCAATTTCCTCCTTTATTCCCAGCCTGGTTATTCGCGCGGTATAAAATTCGATACACCCGTGATAAATTACGAATTCGGAATTCGATAGAGAGGAATTGAATTCGAAAACTATTCGGGAAGCTCGTCATTCGGCTTTTCCCAAATGACAGTCGGTTCGGCTGGCCGTGCTCGTTGTGTGCGTGTGTTTATATATAGCGAGGGGGTTAACCGACTTTTCATGCCGAGCGAACAAACATCGTGAAACATTTACCGGTCGGCGAGGGGGTCGTGAAACGGAATTGTTTATCGCGACAAGCAGTACGAGCGCGGTGCAAAACTGCTCGCGCCTTGTTTGGCCGAGCGTGGCTCTTTTATCGTCGTAATAGACGACTCTCCGGTGTGTTTTGCGTTTCCGTTTGCCTGTCCTACTCGTCCTCCTTCCTGTTCCGCTTTTTATTTTTCTCCCTACGCCCTGTCGAAACGATCACTCGTAGCTTTACGGTATCTCGTCGGGCGATATCAAAGGAATTGACTCGTTTGACCGCCGAGTGACGTCGAGTCCGCGAGGACGACGAAACGGACCAAGAAATTGTCGATTCCGTTGGACGAAACGAGAAATTCCGGATGTCGTTGGGCGGAGGCGAGAATTGATTAAACGAGAAGTACGATGAGTTCGATATTTAATGAAATAATATTTCACACTTTGTAAAATTAACTTTCTGTAGTTTACTCCGCATTGAAAATATAAAAAATTGTAGAAATAGTATTAATATAGCTACACTGAAAACAGAAATTAGTTGAATGTACTTAAGGAGGTTCAGCTATTCGACACGTGAAAATAATTTTTAAAGTTTAGACTTTGTAATTTATAGAAAAGATATAATAATACTATATAGAGCTCATATTGAAATTTCAGAACGACTTACCGTCTAGAACAGAAGATAATTGGTTTTGAAATTATCAATTTTAATATTGAGTCTTATGGCGCCTGGCTGTTACGAATCATATTTTTAATTTTTTTTTTATAGTTTTTATCAAACTTTGGTTGAAATAAAAATGAGGAATTTAAAATTCAAATATTTTCCTACAATTTCATATTTTTTTTTTTGCCGGGGTCATCGCATAAATAATTGAGTATTATCAATCTGAATAATTGTTTCCGATTGCGATAGGTTAGAATAATACACCACGGTAATCATTTCATATTTTTCTAACACCACTAAAAATTGATTTCATCATTTAAATCAACTTTAGTATACACAATTCATTTATAATAGTTCATTATAACTCTATTTTTCACTATTTCAAATTTTTTAATGCATTGAAATTACAAACGTTATTTTGACTTCCTAGTCACGATTGAACCTCCTTAATATTTATTTGCATACATTCAAATAAATATTAAGTGTATGCTAAAAAATTTAACTTCCTGCAGCTCATTCTGTAAAAATATAAATTGTAGAAATAGTATTAATAATATCGAATACAAAAGGAAGAAATGGTCGATCTCATTGAACGAACCGAAAGACGGAAATTCAGACGTCACTCGGTACAAGTGGAATTGAAATTTGAATGCGAAAAATGATTAAATAAGAAATATCATAAAAGTGGAATATATCGATTATTAGACAAGAGTGAAAAACGACTCGGCGCAGTATTGAAACGACCGCTGCAACGTCGAGAACTCAATCTTCCTCGTGACGTGGAGTAACGATTTCCCCGTTACTACGCCGATACGTACGAAGAGAATTTTCGACAAGAATTTCCCATTCATCGCGAAACGTATTAATTGCGTACCATCGAACTTTCTGGCATGCGAATAACGCGAGCGGTAAACGCCGAGAGCGAAAAATATAGCGGTTGTTTTATTTGAAACGCAAAGAAAAAGCGAATAAATAAAAGTCTCAAACAGAAAAAAATTTCATTCCTATGTTACATTTTTCATTCAAGTCGAGCGCATTCGTGACACTTGAAATTCTATTCTACACATTTCACGTTGATGATTCTATGAATCTCGTTAGAGTACTAGAAATAATAAAAATCAGTTATTTCCGATTTTTCTGTACGTCGATATATTTCCTGCAAATCTTTGCAAAACGAGGAAAAGAAAAATCTCGTGGCAGCGGTATTGTCTCGTGAGAAGCCAGCGATATTTCAACTGGGTAGCCTCGCCGGGTTTCGCGCTCTCAATTAACTTCGACAATTAATTAAAAAGAAAAGATGAAGCGAGATAGAGAGAGAGAGAGAGAGAGAGAAAAAAAAAGAAGTCCCAAGCGCGACAACGCCGCAGTCACTCGCGTCACGTTGCTCGAGATAAAACAATAGAAAGTCATCCCCGCCCTTCGACGCTCCGTGACTCGTCGACGTATAAAAGCGTTCGAACATAATGGAGTGACGTGAGGATTCGTCGAATGGGAGAATAAAAAAAAAAATTGGAGAGTGGAAAAACGCTCGCGGCGATTTTTCGCGAGTGCATCATCCCGTCTAAAGTCACTCATTAAATATCGTCCGTGAAGTATCCTCCCGATTTCATTCATTTCGCTTCTTCTTTCGAAGTCATGAAATTATTTTCATGAAAATTTCCGCGACCATTAAATATCACTCGCGAAGTCTTCTCGATTTCACTCATTTTCTCCCTTCAAAGTCATATTTTTTTTTCACATTGTTAAAAATTTCTGTATTGAATTTCGAATAATAATATAGCGAAACTTGTGAAATTTAAACTATAAAAAAAATTAAACTCGCTGGTGAAGTCTTCTCTCGATCTCGTTCGTTTTGTTTTCCCTTCGAAGCCGTGAAATTATTTTCATGAAAATTTCCCGTTACGCGGGCGTTCTTATTACATTTTCTAGGTGGACGCGAAAAATGGCCGAAAGAGAAAAGCCCATCTCGCGTCCGGGTATTAAAACATGACTTATGAATGAACCCGAAACTCGGGCGCGAGGGGCGGAGGGGAAGAAATTCGTCCCGAAACTTGCGCGAGATCGTCACGGGACAAAAGTGCCGTTAACGGGAAAACTCGGTTATACTCGGCCCGCTAAATTATTCGCTGGACGCGTATCAGCCCGATGCTCGGGAGTAGAGCTTCCCGAGTCGTAAACGTGTAATTCGGGAGCATCGGAAACTCGTAATCGCTTTCGTTAAATATTGGAGCGCGCGATATGGAAATAAAATTCCCGATAAATTATCGCTAAAATCTAGCATTAGGATATTCGCAAATGGTCTCTTAAACAATTCTATATCAAATTATTTTCAAAATTTTATTCGAGTCTTTTTTCTTACGTACACGGAGAGAAAAATCGTAATGCAGGACCAGATTTTCATTTTTATTAATATTGTAATATTTTATTTAAAAATTTACTGTTTTTGAGTATAAATACTATCTGAAAAAATTTGCGATGTACCATCATGAATATTATATTTTCTTTCGAGTCCTCCAGTACGATGTTCAATAACAAAAATTACGAAAATTACGAAAATTGCTCATTCTACGTTTTTTCCGAGAAATCAGGTTTTTTATTTAAACAATCGTAACTCGGAAGGGACGAAATTTAGTTACTAGTCATTCATTGTGAATGAAGTTCAAAGTATTCATTCCATAATAGAAAAGTTTTAAAAAGATTAAAAATACTGTCTGTGAGTTTTTGAATTTTGAAAATTTTTTGCACTCTTTTTGTTTATCGTTAAATAATAAAAAAACAACACCTTTTCTGTAATAATTATGAACTTCGCCTTGTAGTCGGAACTGTTACGAACATTTTGGAGTGAAAACAGTCCAAATTTGTCAATTTTTGGGCAAGTTATAGAGATTTGATAGAAAAGTTCCCTTGCAACTGGAAAAATCGATTTTCGCCTGAAAAACAAAATTGTCGTTAAATTGCAGGAATTTCTTTTTTTTTGCCAAATCAAAAAATACGTGTCTCATTATTTTGACCAAAGAACAACATATTCAAGTTTGGTTGAAAAATAAAATCATGTTCCAAACCGGTTGAATTGAAATGAAAAGCACCTTATTCATAATCGCTGAAAATTATGAAAATTAGCGTTTAATTCACGAACAGCCCCCCCAACTCGATCCTCGTTTCGATTCCGAGCCCGAAATCTTTTCCGTGGCAATTTGTCAGGACAAGCGCGCTCGTACCGAGCGTGCGGGTGCACTTTGAATTTACGACACGCGAAATGCACAGATTTTCCGGGACGCGGAATGAACGAATAACGGGCGCCATCGCGTGAATCATATCGAGGCGAATGTGGGTCGTCGCGAAGCGCGCTCGCGAGTATTAGCATAGAGCCGCGGAGTCGAGAAATACGACGCGTCGGGGATAATGCGTCGTTACACACCGACCAGAAACGTATTTGTATCGCGCTGTACGTTCGCATCTGCCCGAGAGGGGCCCCCAAAATCGGAATGATTCGCGAGCTCGGCCGCGCCTCGTCGCCCCGCTATTAACGAAATTACACCCGCGACGTCGGGATTCGCCGGGCGTTTCTATTTCCCGGGTAAAAACTGGCGCGTCAAAGGACTGGCAAATTCGCGAGATGAGGGTGAAATTAGTCGAACCGGGAATGGAAATTCTAAAATTCTATGATTATCGATCCGGCCGAGGTAAGTGGCCCGTAATTTAATTTTAATGCCATGGCCCGCATCGGACGCCGGCTACGGTACCACTCGATAAAATGCTCTCTCTCTCTCTCTCTCTCTCTCTCTCTCTCTTCTCACTCCGCCATACGGGGATGGTTGCTTCAAAGTTCAGCCCTATCGGCCCCGCCCCCGGCGCTGAAATTCAATCCCAATTATTTCCCCCCCTCTGGGCGATTTTTTTCAGATTTTCACCGCGACTTCGGTATTAAAGATATTCGCGATAGTCGAATAAATCACTCTTTCAAAATATATCTAACGAGCCGCTGGCTAAATGTAATAAATGCGTCCCCCGAAGGGTAGAATTCCGATGAGGGATATCGTAATTTATGGGCTACCGGTGTAACATGACGAAAAAAATTCTCCTCGAGAGCCGCAAATATTTGAACGGCGAGATTCGCGGAGTGCATTGGAAAATTTAATTTCCACGTTGAGAAATTTTTTGCGACTTGTTTCCTCCGCGTTCGTCGTCTAGTTCGAGAGGGAGCGCGGGAAAAGAATTTTTCGGATGGGCGACTGAAAATAAATTAACTTATCGCTCAAATTAACTTTTAGTAGAATAATTCATTAGAGCACGAAAATATTAATTAAAGTGACTCTCTATGCCCGTGCGTTGCGGGATACTCCGGGCTCTCTCTCTCTCTCTCTCTGTGCAACGTCATAGCGTGCCATTAGGGTGTACTTGATCGTATCAAATTTTTTCCTTTATCTTCTCTTTTTTTGCCCTCCAGTTGGGTAGCCTTCCAGCCGGCACGTTTGGCGCGATTCTAATCGCTTTTATTTAATCCCGAAACGAATTTCGTCTCATTATAAATTGCTCGATACGTGCCCGTTCGTAAAGTAAAGAATAATCCGATACGATTTATTTTTAACTCGAAATACTCTTATCGGCCTTCTTAGGTCTCGCAATGCAACATTATTCGATCTGATTAATACAGTTTGAGATTTACTCAACATTGTTGCATCGACCTCATTCGTTTTTCTCTTACATTCTTACATTGGAAATAAAATTTTGTTGAATGTACTCGATATTCATTTTTATACGTTCAAATAAACATTTAATTGTCGATCCTAATTTCGTTTAAAACTAATATTCAATCATCTTAAATAATTATTTGATTGTATTTGAACGTATAAAAATATTGAGCACATTCAACATTTTTTCAACATCAACAAATCGATTTTTTTTTTTTCAACATTTTCCAACGTCAACGAAGTTGAATCTTTTCAACATCAACAAAGTTGAATTTTTTTCAACATTTTTCAACATTGCGTTTCTCACAACACACGTGCCATCTCGGACACACTTCCCTCGAGCTCCTCGCCCTCTCACCTTCTCCGCGAAATTGCCAAGGAAACGACATTATTGCACCTTGTCGTGACCAATCCCCATCGGCGTCTACGTTGCACCGCCAGCCACTGTACTTTATTATGTACTTTATCGAATCTCGCCCGGCCTCCCAACTCCCCTCTGGCTACCCAGCAACTGCAGCTGGAACCAGCAAACAACAGCCCTCGTAATATCCGCTCGATACCACCGATACGCTCGCGAGAGGGATGAGCGTAAACATTGTCTCGAAACGCCTCCGATAACGCTTTAATAACACAACTTTCTCCGCCCATTTTTACGATTAAATCTCTCTCACTCTCGGCCGCTCAATCGAGCTTTTTATTTCCCCGGGATCGTTTCGAGAAGAAAAACTCGAAGACCGGAGGGAAAAAAAAAGGGCGAGCGTAATCGGGAGAGGGCGATTACGAGGGAGCACGCGAGTTTTATCCGCGGCGAGGCAATCAAGCCCGCACGTGAAATACTTAACGATTTAAAACGCGAATTCGTGACGCGCTGCCGGGGTGCACTTATCGCTCCGGGACTGTCAAAACGCGATATTTAGGCCAGGTGCGCGCGGCACGAGCGGAGTTGGCATCGCGATAAGGCCGATAAAAAAGGGTTAGAGGGACGTATGCAGAGTGTCAGCGCGAGCTGACAGAATCCTAGCCGGCTCGGTCCCTTCCGTTCGGAGAAAACCGGACGATACGGACGATATGAGCGTGGCGAACGATCGAACAACGGGGACGGGGTTAGACAACTTTCCAATTTCGCAAATTCACGATCCCCGTTGTCTCCCGATTCTCCGGGGCTGACATCGAGCTGTCAATAAAATAACGTCTCTATCCGGCGAAGGGACAAACGAGTTCTAAATCCCCCCGCTACTATCCATATTAGCGCCGTCTCATCTCGCCGAGGGAATTTGTTTATAAGCTGCGAAACGAGTTTGAAGTAAGTGAGAACTTTCTATATTGGCTCGGGTCGTAATGTTAGATTTCGACTTCGATATTTTTCTTGATTTGATTTCTTGTACACTGAGAATAGAAGTTTGTTGAAGCTACTTAATATTCGTTTGAAAATATAAAAATATTTAATATAAGGAATATTGTTTACTCAATGTACTTGATATTTATTTGAACGTACCTATGTAAAATACAACAAATTTTTATTTTCAGTCTATATTTTCAACATCAACATCTTTCAAAAAACAATATTATAGTAAACAATTCGATTGTCAAATACAACAGCTAAAAATGTACATAATTCTACATTTTATTGTTTTATGTTCATCATCAACATTGTTAGATGTTCAACATCAACATCAATCAAAAAACAGTATTATAGTAAACAATTCAACTGTCAAATACGACAGCTAAAAATGTACATAAAAATTCTACATTTTATTGTTTAAGGTAAGTCATTTCTTATTTCTCGACTCGAGGGACGTTTTCTATTTCTCGATTTTAGATGACTCGATCGCAACAGGATTATCAACTTCTCGGCGAGCAATTAGGATCGAAGTGATTGATCGTTTCGTGCCTCAAATTGCTAACAGAGAGAAACGCAAGCTGCGAGGAGGAGACGGGGCGAGGAAGAGGCGGGGATAGAAGAAAGAAGATTGAACTTAACTGGGGTCAAATTGACTCTAGTAGGGAGTCCCTGCATTCAATATGGCGACTTCCTAATAGAGTCAGGCTGACTCCTTTTAAGACGTTCACCGGCCATCGTGAGAGTACTTAAGAGCGCGCGATGAACGATGTTAAAGCCACTCTTCGTTCCCGAGTCCTGGTTATTTAATAAGACACCGAACATTCAAAGCGTCCCTGTCGCTCAATTGCCGGATGCCGAATGTAACTGGCAATATCGACCGACTCCCTTTCTCAGATGAAATTACACGTTTTATGAAAAGAAATCGCTGTATGTATCGCTGTTGTAAAGTCAACAAAAATTATTTCATAAAATAAAATTTGAGTTTTTACTCAGTTTACAATTTATCTCACGTAACATATACTTTATCTATTTTGTTATAATTAAAAATAAAAATGTATTTATTGATATGCGATATTCCATAAATTATTTAATTGTACCATAAATTGTATTATTATTCTGTATAAATAAATGTGAAATTGAATTCTATTTTCATAAAGTTCGATATTGTTACATGCATTGAAACCAAAAATTTGTTGATGCTACATAATATTGATTTGAAAATATAGAACTAAACATTTTGTTCGATGGAATACATTATTACTTAGAAAAAAACAATGCTTAGAATAAAATTAGTATTTTCCATCAAAACAATTTGTTCGAACGTATGAAAATAAATTCAACAAATTTTTATTCTCAGTGCGGTAACAATCGAGGAAAGGATATACGAAATTGTTAACAAATTTTTTTTACATAAAGTGTAAAACCGTCAGGATTAGTGTTACGTAATTCGTGGACAGCCCGATCGAAACGGGAATTGAAGCACTCGGAATTTTCCGAAGAATGAAAAGAATGAAAATGAACGAATTACGCGAAATAATTGCGACGGTGGGTACATCGAGGACAGCCCTGGAAAGCTCATTGTTTGGCCGAGCACCGCGCGAGTACAAAACGTCGAACGACGACGCGCGACTGCACTACCGTTTTGTGGCGTGTGCATAACGTGGAGAGCCCGAACGGCCCGGTTTGCGGAAGCTGACCGTGAGGACCCGTCGCTGAATAGATAGAGAACGGTGCTTTCGAACGCCAACGACAGATATTACATATTGTCACAAACGGAAGCGCATGTAAAACGGAGTATTAATGACGCTCTGACAATATAACTTCTCCGTCACAGCGAACAATCAACGCGATTCAGAAAATTTTGTAATTCGACGAAGAGAAATTTCAACTCTTGTTTATTTGTTTTTTTTTTTTTTTTCAGAATTTTTCATATCACCTAAACGAAAACTATAAATTTTAGTACATCTGCATATTTCATAAACTACATTTTTGCGTTTTAAATATTTAAAAATAAATCTCTTTATTTTGCCAGCCCTTTGAGGGTTGACGGATAATTTTTAGGCGGTATCCGGTTGGAAACCTCGCGCGTCTAAACGGATTAAACGAATTGAAGCCAGATAAGCGAGACGGGCTCTATGCGTGCAGCCGCGAATTTCAATGCTTTTCTTTGAGGAAAAAAATGAACGCTCGGTCTCGTTTTCGCCAATGTCGTTGCGTGCCGCCGAAATCCTCGAGCGACAGTTAAATCGAATCGGTCGTTAAAAGCGCGGTTTACGTTCGAGATAATACGGTTAATACTGCGTATATGAACCTGCCGATCAATTCTAGGGATTCCTCTTAGTTTATCGGCCAGCTTTGAGGCGAGTCGGGCGCGTTTATACCCATCGCGGGAATTTAATGCCGAATTAATTGCGAGCCCCCCCTCCCCCCTTTAAAACTGCAGGGACTGACAACGTTGCGAGCCAATAAATCCCCTTTAACGACCCCGAATATTCCGAATTACGACTCGATTCGATAACACAGGTCCGTGAAATGGAAATTTTTTTTATCGACTGTCAAGTAATTATCGCGAAAGTAATATAATACGAAATTTCGACGCGACACGTCGAAACGAAGCTAGTTGGAATGTACGAGAGTATTCGGAGAATTTTTTTATCACAGGCCTGTGTTTCGATGAAAAAATAAAATATTTTCGATTGTTATCGATTGATATTCAATTTTCTCTTTACGTCTGAATTGCAGTACAATATAAAAAAACGTGAGGAGGTGCAGGAAATGCCACAGGAGGAGCCGAATCCACTGATGCGCAAGAAGAAGACCCCGGAGGAATTGGCCGCCGAGGCGGAAGCGGAGGACGAGGACGAATTTACCAGTTAGTATAACGAATCGATTTTATCTCGTGTTTATACTCACGATCTGCACTTTTTTCGAAAAAATATTCGACTCAGACCTCGTAATTTTATTCATTGAAAAATATTCTTCTTCTCGAATTATTAAGTAAAATTTTAATTCGCGAACCAAACTTTCTCTTCCGTGTATCGGCCGAGGTTTTCGCTGCATTCCTGCTCATTTCCATCGTCCGCGTTTGCGAACACGTCTCGCAAAAACTACGCATGAATTTATAATGCACTTTTACACCCGTCTAGGGGCGCGTTATCACCGTAATACGTAACGAATTTTAAAACGCTCTTGACAAACACAACCGGCGCACGGCAGAGATAAAGATCTTCGCATTTCGCCCCGCGTAAAATGCCATTTGCATGTGTCGCCACTGTATATAATCATTCTGAAACAGTCGTTAATCCGCGAATAATTGACCCTCTGTATACGAAATTAATAGTTTGATTTACTATTTCTGATAGTTCGGAAAAGACTCGGGCGATAAATAGTAGTAAAGTTTAATAGTACTGATAATTGACAATAAATAATGCATAGGCCGTTATTTTTCACTATTAACATACAGTTATAGTGTATAGTACCTGCGGGTAATAAGGCCTAGCTAAGCGGATTTT
>NCVS01001031.1:31112-44531 GCA_003055095.1 Goniozus legneri | reverse complement strand
AGTACTAAACCAGTACTCGACCAGTTGTGCATTTTTTCTAGGGTTGTAATAAATGTGTTGCGAGATGAATTTTACTCAAGAAATAACAGAAAAAAAAACAATAATTCTTGAATGAGTTATCTCAGCGATAAGCCGAGCATCGCGGTGCATAACGAGTGCGCGTGAAATTCGTTGGGCAAACGCGAGCCACGTTAATGCACGCATATTGGGGGCCATGTATCGCACGTAGGGCAGGCCGGTAGGTGTGCGCGTGTGTGCGTTATAACCGCACGTTTAACGGCCTGATATCGCGGAGGGTATACTTAATCTGTCCTGTGGTTAGTCGAGTATGAAAACCAGGCCACTGCCCAATCGACGAGAACGTTAGGAGAGGGACAAGTCTGGGGGATCGAGTTTCTTCTGCCTCATTTATTCACCGAGTTGGCGACTCCTATCTCTCTTCCTATCTCACCCTCCCCTCCCGCTCGCGAAACACTCGCTTTTTAATATTCATCGAGAACCGTAAATAACGCCTCCCGTCGATCTTAATTGCAAAAATTCGCTCGACAAATTCTCGCGATACGAAACGCCTCGTTTTCGAGATCTCTCGGCGACGAATGAAGAGAAGAATGTCGGGGTGCGTCGGCGAGAGGAAGAGAGACCGAGCGAGTAGATTAACGAACCCGCTAAAACTTTGCCTGGGTCGGACATAAATCTTACGATACGGCCGAAAATTATCGTCCTTGTTCGCTCGACCCGAAGAAGTAAAAACTAATTTCCCCGCGATAAATACGACGCGAGCGAGCGGTCTCTCGGTCATAATCGTGATTAGCGAGCGAACGATTTTGCGGCAGCGGCCCGCGCGGGCTGCGAGCTTAATCGGTTGGCGCAATTTCGCGCGATAATAATTACGGCCGTGGGAATTATCCCTACCAGTGGCTCGGCCAATAATAATTCTCGCTTTGACTGTGTCTTCGTTCGATTTTCAACTGTTGCATCAAAAATGTCAATTCTGGGTATCTTCAACTTTTTCGATACATCGAATTGGATTGTTTAACCCATTCGCTGCCAAGCCTAAATTATATGAAGTCATTCCCATTGTTATTGTTTATTTACGTTTGTGGCCACACAAAATTTGCTAATTCAAGAGCCTGCGTGTTATAATATATTTAAAGTAGGACGAGTATACTCGTCTTTGGCAGGGTGTCACGTATTGACGCATGCAATGACGAGTGTGGGTTAATAAAGTAAACTTCACAATAACAATGTTCAATTTTAATGTTTAATTAGTCTAGCAGTGACTCGATTTCACTCTTCACACATTTCACACCAAATATCGATCACAACTACTACGAAAAACGAAAATGTGCTTACTTTAATTTAATACGAGCCCCCTCACCCCGATGAAAAATATTCGGGCAGAGGTCGACAAAAGCTCTGAAAAATATTACGCACGTCGAGACAAATTTCACGAAACGCGTGCACGTGCGCCCACGCCATGCATTCGCGAACAGAAAAACGATACTCGATTCGTTTTTGCAGCGTCCTGTTTTTTCCTCCCCAATTTTTTCTCTCTCTCTCTCTCTCCAACCCTCTTATCTTTTTACCGTACCGTTCGAGCAGTTCTGAGCTCTGCAAATCAATGAGTTGGATGTTCTCGAGCTTTTATAGCCTTCCGCGATCAATTATTAATCCCTGCAGTGTATATAGATATAGAAAAAGAGAGGCCAGAAGCGTGTGGTTCTATCGGAAAAGTCCAATATTGTAATTCAATTTTCTCGGTAGTCCCCCCGACCGCTCACCTGCTTCGCTCTCCTCTCTCTCTCCCTCCCCTCCTTTTTTTCGCCATCGTTGGTAATCAATTCTCCGCGAAAATATTTCTTCCCGCACATACAGAGAATCGAAAATGTCTTATTTCACGGTTGGCCGCATCGAACAATTTTCGATGTTGCTCGCTCCGGTGCGAGAGGGGCGTTATCGGGAAAACTTCAACCGTCGTCTCGAGTGGCAGCACGGGTCCCGGGAATGAGAGAGCGCGAGATAGAGACGGTCGACGTGGTTACCGGTGGAAAATTAAAAAGTCGCATCACGCTCGGCAACGCGAGTGCATCTGCATCTCGCTTACGTGACAAACTAATACCTCTCTCTTCTCGGTTTTCGTAGGTGTTAGACACGACGAGAGAGAGAATGCGCATTATATATGTATATATATATATATATATATATATAGATGAATATACACGTGTGTGTAAACATATACGTACGTATAATGCCAGAGTGTATAAACGCATGTAAAATCCGTCGAGATGGAACGACTATGCGCATGAATGCACTCCGCAGTGCTCGTCCTTGGTCGGTCAGGTGCGCGTATATAGCCTACACCCACTCAGCCAAATACATAAAGAACTTTCGCGTCCTCGGAATAATACGGAATCTCGTATCGCGAGAGATAAAACGCGGACGTAACATTTCTTAATGTGTACACAGTTTGCGAGAGTATTCGTGTGTACAGCCGTGTTCTCGTGCAAATCTTCGCAAGATGTAAGGGGAGGTACTTTAAGAATGTTCCTGCGTTGTAACAATTAGGATTAAAATACTTGGAAAAATATATTTGACAGATAAATACACCTGACACAACCTCTCGGAATTTCAGTCGAATTGAGGTTCTTGCAATGATAGATATAAAAAAAATGCACATCGTTTACCGCGATGAAAATGGTTTCGAGAAATGAAATATGCATAGAATAAAAAAAAGAAAATTCTGGGACACTAAAAATTCATGAACGAGAATGTATAGTCGGCGGTGCTATTGACTGTTCGAAACCGAATTTAAACATTCTTGGAGCGAAGTTCAATGAGTCGACTTTGGGGGTGAAAAACGCGATCGGTATACAATCGCAGTTGGCCCGGGACGAGTAAAAAAGTAAAAAAAAAGCTCGATACATTGGACATATCCATTCGAACCCCTCTCTCTCCCTCTCGTCTATCTGTCCCGTTCATTCCGGTCAAAGCCATCCACGCGTTTCATTGCCTTTCGTATTTCGCGCGTTATCGTCCAACTCCGTCGACTTTAATGCGCGAATAGCTTTCCATTTATCGTCAGTGAATTACGATTCCGTATAGGGAAGCTGTAAATTCCGGGCACGACTTTTATCGATTCGGCGTCGCGGCCTACCTTCTCTTTGTCGCACGTGGTGCCTTTATAAGTCGAAACGTATAAGGGACAGCTGTTATACCCGGTGGGTCTTCGAAGATTACGTTATGTCTATACTATCGTAAGGCTATTACACGGGGCTTCGCGTCTATGTATGTATATACATCACGAGCTTACGGTATTATCTCGCTGTGCAAAAACACTAAAACAGAAATTTAGGGTATAATTAAAGATTTTTAATTCGACTCTGAATTTGGTTTCCAGCGAGCTCGAGACAGAACTGATAACGGTCTGACCATATTTCTGCCTGCATTACTGCAGTCTGATTTATTATTGACAATATTACTGTGTGTTGTCTGACTTATTATTGACGATATTACTGTAGTCTGACTTATTATCGACATAATAGTCTGACATATCACTGACTCGCACTCCAGAATTTGCTCCAGGATTAACAGCGTTCGTCTTTGCCCGCCTCGATTCTACTTATTGGAGATTCGCGCGATACCGCGATATCGGATGAGATAAAAGGAGCCGACTGTCGTTAATGGGCTATCAAGAATCTCGCGTATTCGAGCACGAGGCGCGCAATTACGAAGAAAACCAACTCGAAATTGAATAATCGTGTTCTCCTCTCCCACTGTCGGAGTCGTAACTCAAAGTTTCGCGGAGTATAACTACCGAGCATAACGCAGGTGAGCGCGCTCCTTCTTCGCGCTCTGCACGGTACACGTACATCCGTATACACGTAGCCGAGTTATGTCATCAAACGAATCTCCGCAGTGTTACGAGCCACGCGTTTCACGCAGGCTGCATTAATCGTCCCGTAATTGTCCTTTTCGCCGAATTAGTGGCGAAACGCGATAATTTGCCCGCGAGAGACGAAAAAACTCTGGTAGCGATCGAACAATCACTTATCAACCGGAGGCAAGCTCGATTCCGCTGCTCGGGAACGCGAAATAGCGTATTGCATCTGCGGAGAGCAAGAGAGAGGGAGAGAGGAGAGAGAGGTAGCTCGCTAAGAGGCGCATTCTAGCAATCAGCCAGACAATAACGTCGCTCACAATGGCTCAGCAACCTCCTTCCCCCTTGGAGCCAACGCAGTCTCTCTCTCTCTCCCTCTCTCTCTCTCTCTCTCTCTCTCTCTCTCTCTCTCTCTCTCTCTCTCTCTCTCTCTCTGTCTCTCTTCCTCTCTTCCTCCTCACGTCGCGGACCACCGTATTGCGCCTTGACAGAATTCTGAATGTTCATTGCCGCCGCCACGGAATTCCCCGTGTTCGAGATCGAGAATGTCACGTACGCTACGCGATTCGTGCTCTCACGCCCCCCTCGGCCCGACTCATCCCCCCTCCTCCTGCGCTATTCCCACAACCGATGGCGTCGATCAAGGAGAATTCATACACAGCCAGTATATACGACGTGCCTGACGCCTGGAGAGAAAGAAATTTCGAATTACGTGCTAAGTAAAAAAAGAGGCAATAAAGAAAGGGGTGGGAAATTCGTCGTGGAAACTCGAATACACGAATTTCGAAGGGTCGCGGACAGCTAGCGTTTATTCCGGTGCATTAGAGCGTCCCGCGAATTCGGGATCGTCCGGCTGGACGAAAGTCCCTCGACCGTTCGGTACCTCGGCGCGATAAACGGAAACAATGCCAGTTTCGATCCCACGGATTATCTCAATGCGGAAACGTTGCCTCCGAAAGGCGGAACTCTATCGCTCTATATCGGGAGCTCTATTCCGTACACTCTCGCAAATTAATAGCACGACTTTCTACTTGCAATAGTTTAAAAAATACCCCAACTTAAGTTTGATTAAATTTACATTCATCAAATGTTCAATCAAATCATCGAAATATTTCTGAGTAAAACGACTCTCTCGGTATCGGATTTCCAAGCGAATTTCCCTGGGAAATTATTACCTAATTACGCGCTTCGATAATAAAAAGTGGAAATTTCGTTCCGTCGACTTTAACGAAAATACGAGCTTCGAGTCGAATAAAATTCAATCGATAGCTACACGCCCCTCCGCCGATAAACTCGAATCGGTAAATCCACGTTCGAATAGTAAAAAAAAAAAACAAGCGTGAAAACGACCGTCTTTAAACGACCCCCACTCCGGTCCCGAGCTCACCCCTCCGAATTGCACCCTTCCGCTGGCTCGACGCACCTCATTTGCGCGAATTATCGAGCATAAAATGCACGATATTGGATGACACGCACGCGGTAAACGGATCGTAACCGAGGAGGCTCTACGACTCGGTTATCGATGTCGAATAATGCCTAACTCGTTCTACATAGTCCAAGATTATTTTATGTAGTTTTATGTGCCTTTAATTATTCAAACTAATACCTCAAAATAATTAAGGGGACCCTTTCCATACAATTATAATTTGATTAAAAATAATTCAATCGAATTGAGCAGATGATCATTTTAAAGAGGAAGATTCAAGTTTTCAAATGATCACTTAATCGATTGCTGGTCATTTTTAGCTGAAATACAGTCAATGGAAAATTGCAACTGTTCTTTTAATTGTTTTGTGGAGATGATATTTTTAAAAACAAATGGAATACTTTTCCGAAATTAGCTCATATATAAAGAATTATCGTTCTGATGACCTCGAGGCGAAACGAGCCGGCTCGAATAAGTTAGCTTGGGAATGAAAAGAGATGTGTGGCGAGTGATCGAAAGTTACGTTTGGCCTCGGGCGTTACCGCAGTTATAGGCACCAACAATATTTTTTGAATCGAGAACTCGACTCTCCCACTTCTCGTTCCGCGTTTCCCTCTCGAATCGGCTTCCTCTCGTTAACGGGGACGCTCGCGTATTGTCCTCGCTGACGGGACTGCCGCTCGAGTACCTTCGTCATCTCTACGAATGGAGGATGTACATTGTTATGAACGGAGGAGAAAAAAAAAATTCCTATATGTATTTCCAGCGTCCCGATACGTTGCCATGGGCTACACCGAATAAGGCGAGGCAGGGAGAAAGAGATTGCCGAAAAAACCAATTTCCACGTTTTTCAGCCAGGAAATACGAAATTTCACCCTCGTCTTGTGTTTTGTTAATTTTTAGTTGGTTCCCGGCGAGAGAGATTGAAATCGCGATCAAAATAGGTATTCATTTATTCACAGCGCGAGCTTTTTTCGCCGTCAAAGCTCGGCAGTGTTCGCTGCGAACGGTTTCGAGGTACATTGAAAGAAAATTTCACTCGCCGCTTCCATCTAATTCGAGCGCGTTAAGCTATTCTTGATTGGGAAAAACGATCCGCTCGCGAAACTCGTATATAAACCTTTGGTAAATAAAGAGAGCGCAAGATAGAGCGTCAGCGAGCTCACCCGTACAGTTTAAACCGTTTCGTTCATTGTAAACGCTGCACGCTGTAAATAGAAAGTTCGTATTATCACTGCAACGTTTGCACCTGAAAGCTATTATGTTCGCCGTTGTTATTAATATCGCTATAAAGCGATCCCTTTATTAGTTTGTTGTTGCACGATGGAACTGCAGTTATGTAATTCGAACCGGTTCGTGGCTGTAGGTTTATGTTTTTCGATAGAGTTTTTATCGCTCAACTGCAAAATAATACTTAGCACATCCCGAACGACGAAATTATTTTTTATCTAGCACTGAAACTGATTAATTCTTTTTCTTTATTTCGATCCTAATTTCAGTTCTCGAATGAAGCAGATAATATAAATGACCCAGATCATGACCCACTCTAACGATGAGTGATAAATTCGGACCCCCTAGCATTTAAGGGTTGAATTCATTGATTTTTTTTTTTTTTTTTTTTTGACAAATTCATTCAACAGCTGCAGCGAACTCCCGGAGAAGAGCATAACCTAATAAAATTCAAATTAGTTAGAGAGGGCCTCGTGTATTTTCCGGAACCCGCGAAAAGAAAAATAAACACTCGCGAATTCCGGAATTAATCGTCATAGAACATCGGAGAATCTAGACGAAACATCGAAGCGAAGTTGTTATCGTTCGCGTAGTCGGCCGATCTGACGGCTCGTAATCCCCAGCTGTTGCTACGAGCGAGTGAACGGCGATTTCGATTGTTTACGAAGCACGCGCCCCCGGGAGTCCGCGCCTGTAATCCTTCGTCGGAGAAAAGGGCGAAAAAAAACGCGCGAGAGGATAATGGAAAAACTGAAGAAAAATCAAAACTCGCTCAGCCAACTCCTGCGTGCGATGTAAAAAGGTGTATTAATACGAAACGCGCCGACTTGTTTCGCGTTTTACGCCCGAGAATTGGTAAACAAACGGCGCAGTATGTTAGCCGAGAACCGAGGCGGGAACCAGAAAGAGAGAGAGAAAAAAATACACGCATAGATGCACGTGGAGGCCATAAAAGTTTTCGGGGAGGGTGGGTGTGGTTCACGCGGTATTTTCGCCTCGTGTTTCACTCGGAATGGCGTATATATAACGCGTACGCTGGACTGCATGACGTCGCGGAAACGACAAATGGCGAGGAAAGTGGGAGAAAGGGAGAGAAAGAGAGAAGCGGGGGGTGAAATGTGGAAAACGCGAGCACGAGGTCGCGTCGAATATTAAAATGTTTTTGTCGCAAAATGCATTTGACTGCGCGAGAATATCTGCACATTGGGTGCTCCTGAATGAACGTTCGCCTCCTCAGGAGGTGATAGCTTCTGAAATTTTGAACAGAAATATCACTCATTCGATTTTACCACACTGAAAATGAAAATTTGTTCAAGTTTGAACATATTGTTTAACGAAGTAAATTATTTATTATAAAGAAATATTGTTTTAAATAAAATTAGTATCTAACTCAAACATTGTTGAGTACTTAATATTTGTTTAAACGTAAACAAATATTAAATAAATTCAAAAAATTCGACGAAAACATTTCTTGAAATTTAATTGTAGAACACCTTGTAGATGTATTCCCGCGCGATTCTCGATACTAATGGCTCGATTTTATATCCCCTACGCCATTTTTCCCGCGTTCGGTCTATCCTATTTTTTTTTTTTTGCCTCCCCCGGAAACGCAATCGATCACTCGATACGCGAAGCGAAACGATACCACGAATCTCTCATTAGCGCGAGAATCGTGGCGCGCGCGCCGATTCGTTTTACGGCCGCGAAATAAAACCAGGAGGAGAAATATAAACGCTGAATTTGCGCTCGGAATTTTCGGCTATCGCGCTTTACCGAGTTTCGCGTTTCAAAAGGGAGTACGAGAGAAAACTCGAGTCTGCAATGCGTCAAGAGAGCAACAAACTCGCGGAGCTGAACGGGGACCGCAACGAAAACAGAGCGCCGACTGGATTCTCTTGTCTCGAGGAGGTTCGATGCGGCAGAGTTGAAATTTATAGAAGCCGAGGAGGGCCCGGGAAAATAAGTTTGAAGATTCTTAACATTTTCATACTTTGTTTTTAAATTCTTAGAATTCATATCCGTAGATCTTGCTCATAATTTTCCGAGTGATTTAAAAATTGAACAAGACTGTAAATGTGGACTCAAAAATGATTCAGCATCCAAAATTTAAGGGAAACTCA
The DNA here is from genome assembly GCA_003055095.1 of Goniozus legneri. NCBI lineage: Eukaryota > Metazoa > Arthropoda > Insecta > Hymenoptera > Bethylidae > Goniozus > Goniozus legneri. The sequence continues at coordinate 35,878 of NCVS01001031.1, read as the reverse complement.
AAAAAAGTTTCAGAATTTTACCAAATTTTCTGGATAACGAAAAACAGACTCGAAATTTCAAGAGTCGACTCTTTTATGTCTTTTCGTATTACTTTTAAAATTGGTATCGAAGCCCCTTAACCGATCCGCGACTTTATCTCGAGTGGCTCCTCGTAGGTAAAAATTTTCGTCTCGGTGCGGCGGAAATTTCGCGATGATGCAATTTCGCGCACGAGAGCACTCGAAGGGACACCGCGGGTACCATTCGAGGCGGGGACCGCCACGGACGAGGTGTTAACGCGACGCGACGCCTGCAGGAATAAATTTTCGCCCTGGTGGGAGGAATGCGCCAGTTCGCGCGTACGTATATATCGTCAAGTTGAGGGTGCTTTTTCACGTTGGACGCGAAACTGGGCCACTCGCGAGACGAAAATAAGACGCGAGACTTTCTCGAAAAGCGTCTTTCCGATAAATTTCGTCGGGCGATTCTATTTTTTTTTTTTTTCTCCACACCCCCTTGGTGCGAAAATATCTAACAATGGAACGCGAAGAAGAATCTCATCTCGCGGCTCGAGTTTGTTTACGTTGAATGTCAAGCCGCGACAGGAAATTCTTAGATGTATCAGATTTTCTATAGGAGAGATCCAGACGGAAGAGCTTAACGCGAAATTCCGCGCTTCTTATGCATACCGCGAAAGGTCGACGCGGGCGTCGCGAACGTGTTTTATTAAAAATGTCTCTCCCGCCGGAATATGCAATTTTATCTTTCGGAATATCCTGCATTAGGTGAATTAAAAATTTCCGTTTCGCAATTTCGATAAAATTCTGCCATTCCGGGGCGAGCTTTTTTTCTCTCGTACGAATACGCGTTAGCGAGTTTTGAAAATGGAACGTTGTAACGAATTCATGCAAACACGGTCGAGAATTGAAGAATTAACCAGGCAAAATTGAGCGTGCCTCGCTAGGATTACCGAAATAATGAATCTTGGCGAGTATTTCCCAGAATTTCAACTTCAGACGTCGGAATTATTTTTCATCCTATCCCTTGTATTTCGTGCCAGCTACGGTGTACATTTCTCCGAAAACTTTTATTACAAAATTCGCAATCTATCGTCATTTATTCATAAAGCTCTTCCGTCTTGTGTAAATACTTTTACCGGGCCCGGAAAACCCGACGGGAATGAAGCTCGCTCGTAATACAAAAGCCGAAGTCTTATCGTTATTGCCCGTCGTGCGCGCGAGATCAAAGACTCTGGCAACAAAATATTAACATAAATTCGAATGAACATTTAAAATCTTCTTTGAGATTTTTAATTCATCCACTTTTTTTTCGTAAAAGTCGAGTGTACATCGTCGAAAATCGCATAATGCAAATTTCCCTCTTCTCTTTTTTTGTGCCTCGTGTATAAAAATAGTATTTCCGATATTATAATCTCGTCCGGCGAAGCGCTACGAAGAAAGGAAAGCGCCGAAGTTATTTGGCATGTAAAGCGCGACGAGTTATATCTTATCGCGTCCAAAGGGAGTAAAATGAAGGTAAAAGGAGGAGCGCGAACTGCGAAGACATATGGCAGGGTTGCGAGTAAGATTGGCGAACGGGGCGCGAACAGAGCGAGAGAGAGAGCGGATAAAGAATATTCAGGGAAGGTCAATTGCTCCGAGAATAAATCTTGATGATCCAACGTGTCGCTCGGCCCGAGTCAATATTTTCCGGTTGCAATTTTTCTTATTATTCATAAGCCCTCGAGTCTCTTCGAACGTATCGATTCCCTCTCTCTCTCTCTCTCTCTCTCTCTCTCTCTCTCTCTTCTCTTCTTCTTTCGCGCAGAAGCAAATCGACCTTGAAACCAATTAGAATGGGAATCAATATCGACTCAAATACGTCTCATGAATAGGGAATCAAAATCGGCCTCCCCTCGTTCGTACTAATGAACGAAACAAATGCGAAACCAACGGGCGTGTCGTGGGGTCCTCAGACTTAAGGATGTCTGATGATTTTGGTTAAATATTTGTAAAGATATGTTTGACGCAAATACTGTTATCAAAATATCTTACAATTGAATTGGAAGTACAATTGACAGTATTAAATGTTCAAAATAAAATAGGGATCTCCTCTACAATGAAAATACTTAGAATTTCATAACAAAAGGGTACAATTGATAGTATTAATTATTAAAAATAAAATGAGAACCTTCTCAACTATTCTACAAAAAAAAAATACTCAGAATTTGATAACAAGAAGACATAATTAACAGTATTAGTTATTAAAAATAAATTGTTCTGCAATAAAAATACTTAGAACCCTAGTAGAAATGAAATCGAGTATTTAGCCAGTAACTGGCCAGTTTAACTAGATGTCGACAAAATCATGGCGACTTTGAGTAAACTTGACAGCTTTCACGTTATCAAAATTGTGATTGTGATAATTGTGATTGTGATTATGTTACTGGATATGCTTACTGCCTAGTTACTAGATTTGATTGCTGGCTAGTTTCTAGACAATCAAGTAAAACTTGATTAATTTCTACTAGGGAATTTCATAACAATGAGATGGACAGTATTAATTGTTTAAAATCGAATGGGCCCCACCATTTCACCGTTGACCATCCTTAAAGGGAAGAGCCGTTCCGTCCGGCAGAAACGAAGGAAGAACGGCAATATGGATTCGATCGTTCGGTAAAAATAAATCACGACGCGAGTCCGATGTGAAAAGCGGAACGGTAAGCCGTAAGAACCGGAGAGAATGGCAAGGAGACGCGAGGAGAGGATGCTCGGTTTGCCGCATTAGCCGGGAAGAAAGTGGACCAAGTCGGGGGTTCCATCGTTCTCTCTCTCTCTCTCTCCTTTTTTTCTCAGTGATGGGCTTTTCCACGTCACGAGGAAAACATCCGAGGGACCCGAGAGATAAGAACGCTCGCGCGAGATCCTCGGGAAAAAGTGGGATGGCTGGATAAAGAAGAGAAAAGATCGCGAGAAGAAAAAAACGCGATGCTGCGGATTCGAGAGAAAGGGGATGTGTGCCGAGGGAAAACGAACGACCGGTAGGGGAAAATTCAAACGGCTTGGCCCGTATCCAAAAAACGTTCGTTCTATGTGAAATCGTGCCGAACGAACGAACGTTTCGGCTTCTCTCTCTCTCTCTCTTTCCCTCTTTCAGTCCCGCATAGCGTACGGCAAATCCAAAGCACGCACGTTGTAAAAAAAAAAAAAATAGACGAACGATCTATTCGTTTTCATCGCGTGTAACGAGTGATGACGTAAAACCTTACGAACTCTCGTGAAACAGATTGATCAGAATCCTCGCGTGATTTATTACGATCGATAATCGAAGCTCTTTCGCGAAACTCGAGTTGGGTGGGAACGCGCAGGCGCGCGTCGAAGGCGTAAAATTTTCATTCCCGTTGTCTAACATCGACTTTAATTGACAAGAGGGCTGATTGCAGTCTCGCGTTACACGCCCGGCGTGCATTGTACGCTCGTCGCTAATACAGCGTGAAGGCATTCACGACGTGCGTCTGACGTGTAACGGGCGTACACGGCCGCGCGATATGGCGCTTCGAATTATGAGGAGAGTGGAGCGAGAGCTCGGCCCACATGGAGATACGCGAGCGCTAACGCGTACTCTATCCCCACAATTAATTCTCCTGTACTGCGAATTTCATATTTTGGGGAAAGCTGAATCGATCTTTTCTCGTTACGATTGTTAAATTATTCAAGAAATACGAGAATTGTTCTTTCACTCGATTATACTGACCGAATTTCTGTGTTGTTTCTATAGTCAAATGTCAATTTCAACATACACTGAGAAAAAAATTAAATATGCATTTCTATATTGCCAAAACAATATTTTGACAGTTCGATGAACTAATCGTTAAGTCCAACAAAATATTTGTTGAATCAATAAATTTGTCAATCAAAAACTAATGAATCAACACATTAATTTACATTACTTTTTACATATGACAGATACAGACCTAAAAAGATAGCGAATCAACAAATTATGTTTGTTCCTTCCTTTCTACTCAACTAACCGTTGCTATAGATCCTTGAATTCTATTGTTATCATTTAAATGTCTACCTTTTAACTCTGTACCTCTCTATCGTCTATTTAACATTCTATCATGACACTGCTCGATGTTTATCTCTATCATGTACGTTTACACTATTTACCTCTATAGTATAAGCGTAACTCTTTACATATATTTCTTCAACATAAAGATACTAGTTTCATTCTAAGCAATACTTTTCAATTCCAAGTAATAATTCATCTTATCAAACAAAATATTTATTTCTATATTTTCAAACAAATGTTAAGTAGCTTCAAAAAATTTTTATTCTCAGCGTACGTATCAAGGGTGTATCCCGGTATTGCCGTGTACACCGACATTTATGAACGGTAGATTTCCCGATCGAGCTTAAACGTGCCGGCGCGTCATTAATTTGGATTACACATCCGCGAAGGGACGAGGACGGGAGGGGTGTTTCGTTTCTGGCGAGCGTCGCTTAAGCGCGCAACCTACTGCCGACCTAGACCTTAATCCATCTTAAAGAGCATGTACTCCTATGTCGATGCAAATTCAGTCTCGATTCCCTCTCGCGAAAAATTTAGGGAACGAAATCCCTAATTATCCCAACAAAAAAGTACACCGTCGTCTAAAATTCCGCTCCTGGAACGAAATACTCGTCGAAAAAGTTGAATTGCGAATAAAAGATCAATAAAAACAAACGAAGAATTTTCGCGAGACGTCGGCTCAAACGAATCTCCCAGTGCGATAAAAAAAAAGACG
>NCVS01001031.1:15555-31080 GCA_003055095.1 Goniozus legneri | reverse complement strand
GCCCATTCCAACTGGAGTTTCGCGAGTCATCGAAAGACCCGAAGTAAAGTAAAACAGTATGAAAATTTTTTAAGTATTTTTTTTTCAACTCCGAACTCGGAGCACTCGGGGACGGAACTGGAATTGGAATTCGATTTGCCAGGGCTCCGAGATTCGCGAGTCGTATCGTATAAATTTGGTCGCGCGTTAATCTTCGTCTCACGTGAATCGCCTTCGAGGAGGCCTTTCGAGGAGAGAGAGAGAGAGAGAAAGAGAGAATGAGACAGAGATAGAGAAATAGAACGAGACGGTGTAAGAGAGGGAGGGGTAGAGAAATAGGAGAGCGTGTGAGAGAGGGGGGAGGGTGAAGTTCCAAGTTCTAACCGCGCCACTCGAGAAGCTCCGAGCGGGACTCTTGGACGGATATCCATGCCGAATGAACTAATAGCGAACGGGGGATGGGCCTAGAATGGACGCCCTAACTGCGAGGCCGTGTACCGAAACTACTCCTAATCCGCGAGAGGGCAATATCGAGTCTGGGGGAGACAACGAAGACGCTCGAATTCGAGAGATGGCAACTTGACCGAGCTGGGAGGGAGACGTACTAATTCCGAGTTCGACGACAAACGATCTCGACTGTTATCGTCGTCTTTAGGATGCTAATAAATGTTATGGCACACTTTCGTAGGAACGAAATTAAATGTCATTGATAAACACGTCGTTGCGAATTAATTTAAAAAAAAATAGACGAGAAAACAATTTTTATAACAGTAGAAAAATGTGAAAAATGTTACAAATGAAACGAGTAAAACTGCATGAAGGTTCGTCGAGAATTACAGGAGATATAAATTTCTTATAAATTGCAAACTCAGAGGCATGTTGTCGAAATGAAAATACTCGAAAGAAAATTGGTTTGAAGCAACACCTTATATCGTTATCTAATGCTAATAAATGTTGTTTTACTCTCTCGAGAACAAAATTAAGTGTCGTTGATGAACGTTCTGTGTAACGTCTGATAAACAGGAGACAAAAATGCATCTTGTTAAATTGAAAACACTTCAAAGGAAATTAATTTGAATTAACAAACATTTTAGATCATCTAATACTAATAAATGTCGTTCCATTCTCTTAGAAATGAAATTAAATTCCATTAATAAATATGTTGCTGAATTGAAAATTGTAAAGAGAATTAATTTTGATTAACGAATAAGTTGCATTTAATGCTAATAAATGTTATTGCACTTTCTTGGAAGTGAAACTGAATTGATAAATATTTGCAACATTTTATAAACACTAGAGACGCATCTCGTTAAACTGGAAACAGTCTCAAAAGGAAATTAGTCTTGATTAACAAACACGTTACATAACGATGTAATCTGGACTCGAATGGTAGGTAAGTCGAAGAGCCGCGCGTTCTTCGTAATTATCCGTTTGCGAGATTAGATACGAATGTCAGTTCTCTTGACTTCGTTAAACACCAAGTCGATGCTGCGTGCTTTTCTGAGTAGCGAGGCTCTCTCGCTCCCGCTGCAACAGTTCCGGAAAGGGAATGTAGCGGTGCACTGGTACGACCTTCTTACCGTAGAGAGAGAGGAGAACGCGTTTTAGAAGCTCTAATTCATTGTAAATTTATACAATTAACCGTATTGTCTTGGAGTTTCCACCCTTTCTCGACTTCACTCGACGTATTTCCACTCTTCCAGGAAAATTCTTACTACCTACAAAGGCACCTTGGATCGTCCGAATCAATAATTTCTTCCTCAATTTTGCGAAATTTTCACGGCTATCCGGACAGAAATTTCTCCAGAGAACTAATATCTACTAGAACTGGCATTGATCTAGTTTAACAAAGTTGGCTTATCATTCACAAAAAAAGAAGATTTTTAAATTTATACCGAAGATTTGATATTTTGGGTTGAAACTAAACCATTTTATGAATACTAAAAATCTTTATCATAATCAAGAAGTGAGGAATGAGTTTTTTACTGTGCGTTTGTTATTTTTCAAATTTCGCGACGTAAATTTGAAACAATCGTAAAACAAGTTGCAATCGGCCAGTAAAGGTGTCTTGCCCTACAGATAAAACTGATTCGCCAAGGAAAATTACTCCGCGAGATAGAGAGAGACGCGAACTGAGATCATGAGCGTTTACACGTCCGGCTTTTGTACGCGCTCATTACAACGCCGGAGCTTCGCCATATCGTTACGCAGCCGTCATAACGGTTATCTCGTTACGTAAAGGCTTTGTCATCGTGCGGCCAGCGCGATACAGAGTTCTCTCCTCCAGACGTAATTATTTTCCTTCCATTGTCTTTACGTAAGGACTCGCTTTTCTTTTTCTCCATCGAGTTTCTTCACTCGAAACTTTTTTTCCCATGGGGAACTGATCGTGTAGAGGATCGGTTTTTTGAATCTTATCGAATAAAAATCGTTTAGAAAGCGAATGATAATCATATGTACTCTCTGTTATACTTGTTTGCCATACAAGCACGCCGATGCGGGCTGTCAATTGGCAGTATTGAAACTTTCAGTAGAACGAACTTAATTGAGGGCGGTAATTATACAACTTGACTACTATGCATATACAACAAATAAAAAAAACCACAGAAAAAAGGACTACTTGAATCAAGACAAATATACAATACTAAGGTAAAAGCTCTATCATTGACAGGGCCCCCATTATTGACATATCGTTTAATATTTGAATTATTTAATGAATTTGATAATTAAATGACAATAAACTAACGTTTTGGACGTAACGTGTTTTGAATTATAATATTTTGAATTTAACTATCAAATTCATTAAATAATTCAAAAAATTAAACGATATGTCAATAATGGGGACTCTGTCAATGATAGAGACTTTTACCTTATACAACATTCGATACCATTGCTTTTAAGCTTGCTCAATACTTTCTTGACTCAAATTATCTTTTTTTTGTACAATTTTTTAACTCAGAATATTGTAGCATTCTCGTGTGCATTCCACGCAATTTTTTTTTTTCGAATGCATCCCCTCGACAACCTTATCCGACGATAAACAACTCTCGTCGGGTCGACGAATCGTTTATTAGCCGCGAAGGCACGCGTGGAAGGCCGATAGAGAGTGAAAAATCGTTCCACGAGTTTGACGATTCACCCTCCTCGCGCCCGTCTTGAGGAAAGAATGGTCGGGAATAAAGGACGATACCGCAGCTCCGCGGAGCCCGTCAATCCCGCGACAATGGAACGTAGGGGTGTGTACGCGGTTTTTATCGCGAGAAAAACTTTTTCACAGTCGCGGGCACGCACCCCCTACATTTCCACTCTCGTACGAAAATTCATCGATATTCGAGAGCGACGATACGTCCCGCTTTCCATACACCGAATACATCGAATTCTATCGAACGCGACGCGTCTATACCTTACCCCCCCCCCCCCCCCCCNNCCCCCCCCCCCCCCAGATAAATTCTCCAATATTTCCGGATGTAGAACTCCACGTTCTAAAATTGCCCCTGTTTTTCTGTTTCAGGTGAGCTAGAGCGAGATTGCGTTGCTGAGTGAGTGGAGCGAGCGATAAATCATCGGATAAACGTCGTCGAGTTTTCCTGCGAAAAGTTCGACCTTGGCCGTGATACCGTTCGGTAATCCGAGAGCAAAGGTCACGCGGAGGGGGTGGGGAGGAAGAACGGAGAAAGATCGAGAATCGGTATCGCTCGCGCCACGCGACTTCGCGATTACATCGGGCCCCTCCCATCTGGAATTATTCAAGGGGATTCGGAATTCACGTCGCGTGACTGCGAGCGGCATAACTGAATTTCATCCGCGCTAACAATCGTGAAATAAAAAAAGAAAACGTTATACACTGCACGTATAACAATACGGTTTTACTCAACAACGAATGCATGCATATTGAGACGCTTATTCCGCCCGCGCGTATAAAGGGTGGCCCAATTCGATAGGCCGAATTCGTCTCGAAATTCTTGAGGTCTGTTTTATTCAGTTTTTGAGTGCGTCGTTGCAGATTTCGAGTAGGCGTGACGTTTATTTTTAAAATAGCTTGTACTCGGAATGAAAGTCACAGTAAAAATTAGGGTAAAGTAATGCAGGGCCAGACATTATTTCTGTAAATACTATCTGGAAAAATTACGAAATTACACCTTAAAAATAAAAACAAAAAAAATCATTGTTTTGATTATGTTATTTTAACTACTGGTCAGCTTTCTTATTTCAATTACTTACTTATCGCCATCTGCAAGATTGTGTGCTACATTGAGTTGTATTTAATTACAAATATTTTTTCAAATTGATTAATCACGTGATTTTTTCTCCGTGCATACGCAACAAACGAATAAATCGCGGGGAATGAATAATGATTGCAAATTGATCATTGTCAATCCCGGAGTAAAATAATAGCGATCACTTTATTCGACCATATCTCGTTCACAATTTTGCTCACCCTGCAAAGACCGTTGCAGGAAACGAACGGCTGTTTCGACGGTCAGTCGAGGTGGGAGCGAAAGAGAAGAACGTTGCGAGGCTACAAGGGCGCGCTACCCGCTCGATTGTTGATTTCGTTTGGGCGTAAATAGAAACTCGTTGCAATTCAGCGAATCGTGTTCAATTTTCTCTCTATCTCTCTCTTCCTATCGGCGAGCGAAGCCAAGCGCGAGAACGGAAAATCGCGTTACGTTCTCCCTCTCTCTTTCGTCGTCTCATCGCGAAGACTAATCCCGCTCGAGGTTGCGGGATGGGAGAGAGGCGGGCGCGAAGGGAAATGACACCTGCGTCTTGACCGTTACACGGCCAATGGACCGCAAAAGGACCTCTCCGGCCGTAGATTGGATTTTCCATGCGCGACGATAGTCGATGGGTTTATGCGTACCGCGCCCCGCCTCGTGTAACTGCTATTCCCGGACGGATCCGCCGGCTCGAATAAAATCCGATCGCCCTCTGCGCTCGCGGGATATACCAATTTATCCGGTTTCCCGTTCGCGTTATTACCCCGGTCGGTCAGTTTTTCCTTTTCCAAAACAATCGTTACGTTGGAACGAAGAGTCGAAATTTTCATTTTAATTCTAGTCCTGACACTTTTCCATTTTTGTGAAGATCACGAGGAGATGAATTTAGTTTTATATTCTTTAAAAAAGGATGTAAATAGCTACAAACTCTACGGAAAATATAAAGTACATTCAACAAAATATATGTTCGAGTTAAAGAAACTAATTCTATTATCAACAATACAATCAATACATCAAACAAATTTATTTCTATATGTTAAAATAATTATTATACTTAACATATACTTAATATTACACTTAATAATTATTTTAAAATATAGAAATAAATTTGTTTGGTATATTGGTTGTTTCAATACAATATTGTTCTATTGTTTTATTGTGTGTTTGTTGCTGTTATTTTTTGGTTGTTTGTTGCCCGAACAAATTTTTATTTTTAGTTTCCACTCGTTAATTTTTATTAGCACGATTAATCGCTCGACTTCTCGCCGAGAATTTCGTGAAAAACAAGCCCGAGGCGGCTCGGTGTAAAGTTCTATTTGGCGGGAATTCCGTTATAACCGCATTATCTCGCGACACGACTTCTTTCGTGGATTCGCCGGCTGGGGTGGCACGCGTCGAAACCGCGACGTGACCAGCCAACCGTGGCGGGCGTCTATCGCGTTTCCGCAGGAGTGGCGCGGGCGCGAGAGCGAGAGAGGGCTGGATGAGCGAAATACGCGTCGGACCGACGAGGAGGGACGCGCTCGAGAGCTCGAACCTTCCGTTTCGCGTTAAATGTACCGGGCCAGGGGTATAACCCGATCGCGAGTCAGACAGGGATGGAGAGCAACGTGTGTGTGTGTGTGTGTGTGCGAGCACGCATGCCGAACGAAAAGATTTGTTATTGCGAGACGCCTGGCGTCCCGGAGATAAGCCGACTCGATGCCACCGTAAAGGAGCCGGCCTTATACGCCCCGTCATCGCACGATCGGTTTAATATCCGTGACTCTTAACGCTCGACCGCGTTCGCGATTTTTCGGCTCTCTCTCTCTCTCTCTCTCTCTCTCTCTCTCTCACTCTCTCTCTCTCGACGAGGAACGAAGGCTGTACGCGCGCGCTCCGATGATTTCGTTACCGCGTGTCTTTCGATTACCGGCCAACCCGAGCGACTGAAAATTTCATTTTCCCTCTACCCGCTCGCTCGAAAAACCTCGGACGTTTCGCAGAAATTTATATCCTACTTTTTCACGTCGGGCGAACCGGGCCAAATTAATTCGACGGAAGAGAATGCTGTAACGTAACGCGGTGGTAACCTTGTTCGATAATTTGAAAGGATTTTTATAACTGATATGCCATATACAGTCGATTTTGTAATTACGCTCTTTGAAGATGAGGAACCGTCACGAAGTTCATTTGAAGTCTTGTAGAATTTACTAAATATTTATTTGCGTACGTTCAAATCAATATTTAATCACAAAACGAATTATTGTTCGAAATATCAGTTTAAATATTTTGTCAAACAATTATTTTGTCCAGCAAATTAATTATTTATTTGTATTTAGAATATTCTACAAAATTTTTTCGCAGTATATCATTATCTAACCTATTGACCTCTTGACCTTTTAAGGACGGGAAATTTTCCTTAGTAATCGACCCCTTTATTTATGCAAAATTATGTCCTAAATATATTAGATATAACCAAACAAATCGCCAATGTCGTGGGTGGTCGATATTTCGACCACCCCCGTCCGTAACGAAATGGGCAATGTATCGAAAAATTCTTTCGTTTTATTTCTTCTTGAAAGGTAGTATCCCTATGTTTTTTGGTGTGCTCAACCCGAAAATAACACTGAAAAAATTCCTGGAGGTGTCCTTAAAATTCAAAATGCATATTTGTAGCTTGAATTCCATTTCTCACTCATCTAAATCGTAGTAGCTAGCAACAAATATTATATAGAGATTTTCAAAATCAAATGATTTCTAGGATTCTTCTAAATATTCTTCCTTCATTCTACTCATTATATTTTTCCTCAAGTGTACACCAAATAGATCATGTGCGGTGAGTGGTTGAAATATCGACCACCCCCGTCCTCTACAGGTTAACATACGAATTAAAAAAAAATATAAAAACAAATTAATTAATTAGAATAAAAAAATATGACGACTCTCACTCGTCAAAGTATGGCAAGTGGTTAATCTATTTCTCTCTCTCTCTCTCTCTCTCTCTCTCTCTCATTTCCCAATGTTCATAACAAATATTCCATCCGAAATCACGTTTCGAGCGAAACTATCGAATCGAGGTTACGTATCGGCACATTTTCCCTCTCCGTTCCGGCTCTCTTTTTTTCTCGATGGGGGCCGAGGGTAAACTCCGAGGGCGCTCCTACATTTTTCATCGGAAATCCGAAAAGCGGCAGCCGACGCGCGCGGTCGTCCCGTCCGGGTTAGCGAGCGTGAGAGAAAAACGGATAGGGATGGGAACGATTAATGGTTTCGCGGAAGGAGCGCTCTTCTTCCATCCGGTGTTTACATCCCGCTCCCCTTCCGACGATCACCTTCCGAGCGCCGAATGACCAATGAAACGGCTCCGAGGGGGTCTCGCCTAGCGCCCGACGAAATCTCGAGTACGCGGAGGGAAAAATTTCGATCGAAAATTATCCTATTATTCACGGTCACTAGTAGAAATTAATCAAGTTTCACTTGATTCAGTCTAGATACTGGCCAGCAATCAAATCTCGTAACTAGTAACTAAGCAGTAGGCTTATCCAGTAACATAATCACAATCACAATTATCACAATAACACAATCACAACTATCACAATTATTACAATCACAATTTTGATAACCTGAAAGCTGTCAGTTTTATTCAAACTCGCCATGTTTTTCTTGATATCTAGTAAAACTGGCCAGTTACTGGCTGAAAACTCGATTTCATTTCTACTAGGGGTGTACCGGGAATGGATTAAGAAGGAGAGCACACGCTCCGATTTGAATCTCGGAGATTCCTCCTGTCGGGGATGAAAATCCAATTGCCGGACGGATTCGTTTCAATTAACAAATTAACGAATAATTTCGTGCCCCCGTAACGAGCTATAAACGCTGATTTGTCGCGGACGTACGAGTCGGCACGGAAATAATTACGACTATAATTACACGCGCAAATATTGGCTATAGAATTTGGTATAAATTTCGAAAATGAGCCCGGAAAATGAAATTTCTATAGCGTCGAATTTCCATTTCCATTAAATCTAGTACGAAACGAGAAGCTCCATCGCGCTTCGGACACATTCGCCCGCGTATCGGAAATTCTCGCGAGTTAAATCCCCCACTAGAGCATTCACCGAGATCTCATTTGTACCCTCCGTGCTCTAGATCACCAAATTGGACTCCTTTTCAAGATTCGACCTTTCAATACCAATTATGGTACGTTTAAGCGTTCAAGAGGGATTACCCAGAGGACATTTCGAGTTTGGCATGTAAATGGAAGTCGATCTCGCTAAATAAATCCGCTAGGACAGAAAACTTTTTAACAAGACTTACATCGAGAAGAAGAGTTGGCCATTTTCTTTTGGATGTAATTTTTTCATATTTTTTATAACTTGCGAAACTCTGGGAAATTCATCAGAATTTTTTGTCGTTACTCTATAACGTTTTGGCGTATCGAGAGACACTCGAGCGCCATCGGGTTGTAAATGAAATTCGCGGGAACGAGTAGCATCGCGATCATACAAGACAAATTTCAACTTTAAACGTTAATTGCCCGCCCACGGGCATCAACCGACCTCACCGCCGAGGTTCAAATTAAACGTATCGTTTCGCTCGTCGAGTGCCCACCGCAATATTATTGCCATTATTAGCATCGTTGTCACCGCGAATATCCACCGGCCCCCCTGACGTAGCCGGGACAAAGCGAAACGCGCGGTAATTTTATGCATCTCGTTATACGCATTTTCACATAATTCTCGTCCTGCTTTCACTTTTGCTTCATTTCATTTGCTTTGAAATCGGAAAATCCGTGGGACCGAGCCTTTTCTGACCAGCGGATGAGCTTGTACCGATTCTCTCTCTCTCTCTTTTCGATATCGACGCGATAGATGAATATTCATGAGGAGTATTCCGCGCGGGGGCCACTCGAATTATATTCGCACGGCTGACGGGTATTAGCATACTTCCGCTTTCATTTTGCGCCACGGCAGCTAGAAACTTGGCCGGAAATCAATATTCCTCCGCGAAAATGGGGATTTGCTGTACCCGAGACGTCCCGTCGCGACATTTTTTTCCAGCAAAAAAAAAAATTCTCCCTCCCCGCGCGAGCCGGCCGCGTGATTCGATTTAATACGCGACTCTGGTCAATGGGAGGGTAAATATTAGCCCCGCTCGGCGCGATTTAATAAAGTGTCCGCGCGCAGTCTTCCCAATATCAGACGGAATCTTGGTTTTCGTGTTTACGCGCAATTTCGAAAACCAAACGCGGAGACGAGACGCTGAATTATTGGACCAATTATCCGCTTAGAGATGATTCCTCGTATTTGCCTGGCTGCATGACTCGCCGTGTTTATTCGAATCCAACGTCTACACGCGATAATGTGTACCGTAAATTTATAAAAATTGTACACTGAGGACAAAAATTTGTCGAAGCTACTTAATATTTGTTTGAACGTGTGCAAATAAATGTTAAGTGCATTCAACAAATTTTTGTTTTCAGTGTACGAATTTTCTCTGATGGAATTTCTAGAGTTCGGAGAAAAAATGAGAAAGAATTTTAAAATTAGAAGTGCAAATTTATAGTTTGCTCTAAAAAATCGAAGAGCTTTTCTCGGAGCTGCGTAATCTTAATGACCTTTATGAGTTTTTTTCAAGCTTTTCCACAGTTTAAAAACGGCTCATTTTTAATAAGCGTTCCTCTAATTTTTTCCAGGAATATATTCAGTATGAATTCTGTCGAAAAGAGTATTTTCGGGAGAATTGATCGTAAAATTATAGGAATTTTAACTCCGGCTAATTTTTCGACGTTTAATAGATACCGAGGCCGATGCGAAAAACAGGCCAAAAAATTTAATTAGAGTGTGTTTTTATCGCTCTCTCGTCTCTCTCCGTACCTATATACCGTATAATACAGTATATACATAGAATATGTAACGGACGAGTGGGAAAAGGGGGACGAAAAGTTCAGTGGGTCAAAAGAGGGGCGTTTTCGTCGGACAGGCGGACCGTTAAAAATCGCGAATGTCCTCGGTGGAGCCTTTGGAAAGCTCCAGGGTGAATTCTCGTTCCGAGCGAATTAACACTTAACGATCCCTCGGAAAAGCGAACTCGAAGCTCGCAATCTCTGCCCCCTCCCTCCCTCTCTTAGTACCTCCCGTGCTGCACTGATCGCTCTCGCAGTACCGATAAAGCATCCCCGTGCCCGCCAATGAAATGTAAATTACGCCCCACGCTGCCCTTTCGCGACGAAAATTCTCGCTTTATTAAAGAGATAAAAAAAAAGAGCACAAAATGGCGGAGGAATCTTCCGAAATAAAGTCGGTATTTTTGCGGAAAATCGAGATTGGATCGAATTGGAGGGGAGCGTTCAAGGTTAATTAAACGAGACGTCCTACGAGAGGCGATATCCCTTTAATCGAAACGCGATTCGCGGTAGCGCATACGCCGCGCGCGTTCCCTCTCCGTGTTCGAAAGTTGGGTGTGTTCGTGGTGTCACCCATCGACATCCGCAGTGTGCCGACCCGTTTTGGCGACCCGCCAAATTCTACGCGAGCAGGCATCGATATCGTGGACCTGGGCCCGGGCTACACCAGCGAGCCTTTTCGAGGCCGAGCCTGCCCCCAACCCCTCCAGTCGTCATCGTCTGAAATCTCGTTGAGATTCGAGATACCGATATAATGATTATCGGCAGTAAAAATTGATTCCACGATGCCAGATAGTACATAATGTTTTTTCGATAATCGAATGATTTCATTATCGGTGAACACGAATTAAAATTATTTTACGTTACAAACATTATTAACCCCTTGCGCTATCAGTAAATTAGCAGAAATGTGTGCCCATCGCATCTAAAGAAGTTCCAAATAACAGTAAAGAGCTATTACCAATGTCAAAAACAATAAATAATGCGAAGCAAGTAGTATAGTAGAGCAGAAAATTTTGTTTTGTTTAGTTTTATTTTATTTTTTTAATTTTTTCTGTACGTCGTTTTCAGTACAGGAGAAAATTTCCAAAGACGTACACGGTACGTCCAAATAGCGCAAGGGGTTAAATAGTATTTTTATCTGTACTGCATATTCTAGTTTCGATTCCAATTTCCAAATTAAGTATTATAAAATATAAACTAGTTTAACCACTTGCCATACATTGACGACTGAGAATCGTCATATCTT
Organism: Goniozus legneri; assembly: GCA_003055095.1. Classification (NCBI taxonomy): domain Eukaryota; kingdom Metazoa; phylum Arthropoda; class Insecta; order Hymenoptera; family Bethylidae; genus Goniozus; species Goniozus legneri. The sequence goes on along the minus strand of NCVS01001031.1, from coordinate 19,745 downwards.
TTTATTCTAATTTTGTTGATCCTTCAATGAATAATAAGAGGCAAAAAATGTATTTTATTATTATTAATTAAAGCTATTTTCGCCAGAAAAACAATTTTTTCAACTTCGTGTAACAAAAGTTGAGAAATACACAATTATTGAATCAGAAATAAAAGTACAGACAAAAATAAATGAGTAGCGAGATAAGTTCGGAATCCCAGGGTTTGGATTTTGTTGATGAATGACAATGCAAGCGAAGGTTTTGACAAAGAACTATTCGAGAGTGGTACAGTGAACGATGCGCCGTAACCGCGAATATATCGGCTGTATCGCTGTCGGGTTTCGCGCGAGAATTTATGAAAGGGCCCGATGAAAACTATCCATCTTATTCCGATGCTAACAAGGTAAACGCGAGCGATAACGCCATCAAACCGGATAGCGGTTATCCGTTATATTTCGGCCTCTGAGTTTCACGTCAGTCTTATCTTCGCCATTGACGATTTTCTTACCAGTTTTCGTCGGCTCCTAACGATGAAAAATTATGTCGGTAATTAAGACTGAAATCTCGTGGCCAGATAATTTTTAATTCGGCTGTACAAAATCTACACACTTGTCGAAGAAAACAAGCGAAATAACGATCGCAAATTACAATATTTTCGCGATACTCGAAATATCGAGGCTGGATGAATATTCTAAAATAATCATCGCCATTGGATTCTCGCTCCCGAGATAAACTCGAGCGAGTAATCTAAATTAATGCGACTACATAAATAATTTTCATAAATTCGTTCCCCGTGAATTTATGAATTCACTATCGATATACGAGAGGAAGAGATAACCGAGTGCAAACAAATGGACTTTGAATTTCGAAAGGACCAGCCGCGGTATCGCGACATCTAGTCCATATAATGCGCCGAAACGATTGATCCGATTGGCGACACACGCGGATACACAGTCAATTCGGTTTCGTCGGGAGAGCCCCAAAACGGTTTGCGGTTCGTTGACCGTGGCGAAAGTTTTCGAGCGGCAGTTTATACGGGATTAGCCGCGGCCGGTGTGTGCACCGTATCGGCTGCGAGCTCTCATTGGACGAGCGAAAAATTTGCATTTTTCGTCGAGCAAAATAGGCAAAATAAAAACCTCCTTCCCCGTCGAAGTGTAATTTTCTCCGGGCACTTAGCGAGAGCAAACGGCAAATACCGAATAGACCCGAGGAGAGTCGCACGGACGGATTTTCGCGAAGCGTAAATATAAATTCGTTCTCGGTGAATGCGCACGGGAGACGACAAAAGGGCAGCCCCCGCGATAAAGGCGAGAGAAAACTCGTCGCCTCGGTCGGACCGCGGAGAAAAGTGAAAGAGAGAGAGAGAGAGAGAGAGAGAGAGAGTCGCTTAATGGCCCCCGAGAAATGAAATAGAATAACGTCCTCGGCGAGTGAATGACTCGTGAAAATTTTAGCGCCCCTCTCGCGGACCGTCAAACGCCCCGGCGTTTCAAAGCTCACCCGAGCCCCCGGCGACGGGACTTGTAAAAAATCAAGCCAGTCAATTAAACTGTCGCGACTCGTTCGGGGACGCGACAACGCCACTCGCCCCGACGATATAATTGTACCCCCGTGTCCGAGGATTTATACCGCGCCTTATGTACTCGATTAACTCTTATGTTAAGTTTCTCTTTGGAGTTTTAATTTATTCGCTGCCAAGGACGAGTATATTCGTCTTTGACAGGGTGTCACGCGTTGCCAAGACATGTAACATGTTTTGAATTAGCAAATTTTTTGTGGCCACAAAAATATAAATTGTAGAAAACTATACATTAATACATACATATATATACATTAATACATGTGCTCTTACCAAGAAATAACAGGGTCCTGGTAAACAATAACACTGAAAATATAAATAACAATGGGAATGACTTCATATAATTTAAGCTTGGCAGCGAATGAGTTAATATTTATTTGTATACGTACAAGCAAATGTCGTGTACAACCAAATATTAGTTTTTGAAAATACTAATTTTGTTCTAAGCATTAATGTTTTCATTCTAAATATAAATATTAGGTAGCTTCAAAAAGTTTTCATTTTCATTATATCCTTCCTGCGAGAATTATGAGAATGAATGAATAAATTCAATTAAAGAGTCGAGAAGGAACGACAAAAATATCCAACAAATCTACCTACTCCGATTCTCACAAGGTACGCGTGTAGGTGCTTTTCACGATTTTCCGGCTCACTTGCGAAATGGCTCACTCACTCGGTCCAGGCACAAAAGGCCAATATGGCGTGGACATCGGTCCAGCGGTGGGACTCGCTACCTTCTCTGGGCGCAGATGGACCGTCGTCGTTTTAACGGCTCGTCGACGACGATCGTATTCTTTTCAGTCCGGGAGGGTGGCAAGAAGTACGGAAAAGCGGGAAAACGAAAGAAAGAAAGTAAGGGAGGAGGGGAGAGTTGGGAAAGGGTGACCGCGAAAAAATGTAACGTACGAGGATGGAATATCCAGGGGAGAGACGCATTTAAGGCCACTTTCGAGGTGCGCGGGCCGTGCCTTTCTCCGGACGGGGTGAGTTCTTTCTCATAAGGATATTACGAATGTCGTTCCGCGATGGAAGAATCGTGCGGTGGAACGGGACGGAGGGGGGGGGGGGGATTCGCTTTACGATCGCGGGGATATTCCATTTTCATCCCCCTCGCGTCTCTCTCGAGCTCCTACGTTTTATCCGCAGCGGCAGTCCCGACCGGACGCTAAGTACGTTTGATTGTAAGCTGCCCGCTCTCGGTTTAAGACTGATTTACAGCGAAATGCCGTAGCGGAGGTTAACCTCGGTAGAGCACCCCGGTGCACGTGATTCGACTCCCGGCGTTTTCTCTCTCTCTCTCTCTCTCTCTCTCTTTGTCACTTCTCGCGACGCGTTTCAACCGCCCGAGTGCTACACGCGACTTCCTCCGTCCGGGTATTTCAATAATCAAGGCTTTCGTACGGAGCTGGATCGACGACGGAATTCAGAAATTTTTTGACTGGCGCAAATCAGTGTGTGTACAACGTTAACCCCTTTTTTTTGAAAAATGAAAGAATATATTGTACGACACCCACAAAGAAAATAAAAAAAAATATATATTTACCTCGCTTATGGATTGTGGGTTGTCCTCGTTGCATAAAGCTCAATAAAATGCAATTAAATTTTGGAAAACTCCCTCGCAAGTATCCGCGAGACTCAAATAGTATATGTTTGATTTCTGCCAATACCGAATTTTTTGAAAATTCTCGGAGTTATACATATGGTACCCCGGTCCTGTGAAAACTTGCGAGAAAGTTTTTTGAAATCTTTAACCTTTTAATTAATTGCATTTTATTGAGCTTCACGTAACGATAGCAATCTAGAAACTGCAGGCCAGGTAATTTACATATAAATATAATTTTTTTTTTTTAATTTTTTGGGGGTGTTTTACAATACAGTACAATTTTTCAAAAGTGAGAGACTAATATAATGCACATCCAATCAGTTCCTGGAATTTGTAACACGATTTAAATATTTTTCTACATCGTAATATTCTGATTTTTATCTCTAGCGAGTTTTAAGAATTACTTTCTATATCAATTATTATTATTATTATTTTGATTTCCATGACTTTTCTTATTAAGTACTGAAAAAATCGCGACAGATTTATATCGTTAAGACTATTCTTTCTGAACCAGAATACCAAAATTCCTTCGTATCTCGCGAAAGCCCCGGACTCCAATAAAGGTATCGAGTATGTAAGAACGAAATTCATTTCGACGCGAGTACATCGTTCGATCGTAAACGCCTTCCACCGTATAGAAAATAATGTCATTCGGTGGGGTGTCGGCGAAGAACTCCGGGGCAGCTCGGCGGGTATTGCCTTGTTGTACGTTCTCATTGGGGATCCGACGTCGGGGCTGGCCAATAGCCCTTTTTATCCTCGCCTCGTAGGTCCCGTTTAAACTCCCGTCCCGTCCATCGTCCTTTTCGCCGCTAATTTGCCAATATTAATCCGGAGAGACGACTCCTACCGAAATTTTATAAACTGTTCCCACCCCGAGAGAAATTTCATCGGCCGGGAGAGCCGAAGAATTCCGTGAAGACGCGCGCGCGCCCCATCAACCACTGCATTCCCGAGCGATCGAACTTGATCCCATTCTGCGCGACGACGCGCAATCAGTCCGTCGAACATCGGCGTCGACCCCC
>NCVS01001031.1:5273-15520 GCA_003055095.1 Goniozus legneri | reverse complement strand
ACCCTCCGGAGGTAAAATTCCGTGTGACACGGAACCAACCCCCCCGCGCCGGAATTCTGAAACGAGAAACGATCGACCGATTATTAAAGAAATAAGGAGGGTAAAAAAAATAGTCGGATTACACAAAAATGGGCGAGGATGTGTTAGCCGTGCGAGGAGCCGAAGAAAAATAGTTTTGTCGATCGTCGAGGTAAAAATTCGAGGAATGTTATTGGATGGAGTCGAAAGGGTCGACGAGCGCACCTTCCCGTTAAATGCATAAAAGGTGAACTGTGCGTAGTGAAGCTCTCAGACTGCGAGAGAGAAGAAGAAGGAAGGAGAAAGAGAGAGAGAGAAGAGCGGTCGAGCGAACCGAGTTAATCTCAATTCATTCGACGCCCGGCACTATAAAGTTGCTGTTAAAGTATTCCCATATCGTCGGTATGCCAATATAGCGCCACCCCCGGACGCGTCTCGTCCTTTGTCACCTCCCGCGCGCCTCTTCCCGTCGTCCTTCACGCCTCTGCTATATCCTCCTGGAAATCTTTGGCTCTCTCGGTGTACGCAACGGTATGCCGCATTGCATACCCGCCCGTAATGATCCCTCACTTCTGTTGTTCGAGACTTATATACAGCCCCTCCCAGAATAGGCGCGCCAGCGTGTACAGCCGTATTCCTCAGCGAATTTTAAGCGAGTTTTGCTTTTCGAAATTATTTCGAGTTATTTTCAAAAAGAACTGGGAAGGTTCTAACGATCTAGCAGTCGCTGTTGAACAGCAACTTCGTGTTTGTGTTGTTTTTAATATTGATCGGCACTCAATTGAACGATCTTCGCGTATAAGTACCTCAGTAGAGGTTCGTGCGCTGCGCTCGGTACATGTGTACTAATTCATACATTGCTAAATTCAGATTAGTACCAATAATCATTAATATGAACACGTTCTGTAAAAATAATAAAATTTGTAAGACTCTCGCAAATATCCTGCAAATCGTTTGTACAAAAATACAGCTGTACAGGTTGGGGCACCTATTCTGGAAAGGTCTGTAAAAAGCCCCATCGTCGACTGGCAAATTTCATTTTCTGCGAGTACACGGCTGCGGAATCGTAGAAAAAAACCGCGCTGCTTAACTTTAGTGATCGAACAAAGTCTGAAATGGCCGTTGACGAGAGAGAGAGAGAGAGAGAGAGAGAGCGAGAGAGAGCGAGAAATGTCTCCAAGAGAGTAGTAAGGGGGTTGTTTATCGTCGCCGGGGAACGACATCCATATATGTAAGTAACCGCGCCCGGTTCCCGAGTCGAAGTAGAACCTCGAGTCGATGAAAAAGCAACGAGCAGGGAGCGTAGCGCGAGGATTTAGGCGCGTATCGGTATCTCGCCGAGGGGGCGGGATGTGTCGGGCCGCTTGTTTACTCGCCGGCAAGAACGTCGACGAACGGCCGTCTTACATTATTCAACGGCCACTTGTATTTATCAAGCCCGATAGCCGAGATAGACCGTACGTAGCGCGTACGTACTCGTATACCACCCCAGCCGCACGCACACCCGCGTAACGCGATCCGTTTCGCGCTATCTCGCCGCCACCTCTCCTCCCGATATTTTACACCTCCCCCGCGCGCGAGTCTCGGATACACCGGAGATAAATATTTTTAATTCGCTCCCCCGGTATTCCGATCTTCCCCATCGCGATCGTAATGAAAAATTTTCTGCATATAACCGAGTCCTGGGGGTTTTTTTTCCGTCGTTTCGATGATTAATCGAGACACCTGAGTAAGATATATGACAGCCCTAACTAGTGCATTATTCGCTCTTATTGATATCGTTTCCCATCTCGTTCGCTTTCTCTCTCTCTCTCTCTCTCTCCATCTAGCCACCCGTCGGCGTCAGCCCCATCGCGATGGTAACTGATTGCGGTAATGCAGGAGGGCGAGCGGAACGGAAGAGAGGGTGATATGCCTCTCTCAGACGATGAAAAAGCGATTGCTCATACGCATCGGTCGTGGAAAAATGGGCCAACCTCGCCCAAATGCAATTCAATCACAGAAAAGACGAGAGTACGGGGAGAAAATATGTGTTTCCTCGTGTGTGCCGTCCCGAGATAATCCACTTCGATACGTCTAACGTGATTCTTTGTCCACTAATTTCCGCGTCTCTTTCGTTATCTCTCGATTTTCGAATCGAGCCGGGGGAAATTCATATGTGTGAATTGAATCCAGAAGTGCACCGGGACAAGCCGGATGAGGGTAAAGATCGAACGAATGGAAGAATAACGGGGACTCTTGATGAATGCTTGGAAATGGTTTGATAAATTAGCTAGCGCACTCGGCGCTAGATGGATAACGAGGGTAATGCGAATAAGAGCGGAACGCACTCGTTATTCGATCAATAGGAGAGCAATGGGATAGAGATCTAGTGGAACAGACGTAGATGTGGTCAGACAATGAACGAACGGTCGTCTGCTCTATCCTCTTTCTCTCTCTCTCTCTCTCTCTCTCTCTCTCTCTCTCTTTCTCTCTCTCTCGCTCTCTCTCGTTCACTGGAAAAAATAGGAACCTAGTTGACCCAATATCGATTGCAATAACAATAACATTGTTGCAACAAAGCTAAATTTTGAATCAATAATACATATTTTGACCAGTTTATGTGAAATCTAAATACAAATATTGCGTAGTAATTACAAAGATAGAAATACAAACGTACATCGAGTTAACTCTTGCATATTGCATTACTGAGATGTTGAAACGACGCGGTTACCTTGTAAATACAATAACGATAACTCGACATGTTTTATTCATCGCTACTATTTACATAATATTGTTATTTACTGCGGAGGTTATCAAAATTTTTCTCGACTCACCGAAGAATAATTCCGGAAAATATTTCTTTTCGTGTGAACAGTAGAAAATTTTCTTAGCGGGGCATTTACAGCGCTTTACTGCGTTAATGAGTCAGAGGTTAACCGTTCGTAACGTAACAGTTCGACAGAGTGTAGACTCAGCGCAGAATCCCGCAAATTATATCGCGCATTTTAATGAACTACCACCGCGTACAGGAAATATCGGTTAATGGCCTTCTACCGAACCAGCCGCTAATTGCAATTTCCCCACCGGACGGCGAGCGCGCTCGACAATCATTTTCGACGCGGGCTTCGATTTATCACGCCTATATCTATATAGAGACATCGTGAGGCTACGTCGAATGATTTTCTCTGTCGCGAAATAAGGAGCGACAGTCGCCGACTGGAAGAGCGATTGCGTCGCCGGAGTGGCGAGAAACAGCCAAAGAGAGCGAGGACAGTGCAAAAGAGAGAGAGAGAGAGAGAGCGAGGAGAGAAGGTCGCGCGACGAAGTGCAAGGTGGCCCGGCGAGGTAAAGCACGGCCACGGAATCGGCAAAGTGACGGAGCGCGAGACTCCAACATTTTTCTACGTCCCGCGTTGAAGAGAGAGAGGGAGAGAATTCTACTTGGCGAGATATACCCGCCCATCGGGCAGGGGGTGGGGGTAGCCGGTTCGCTCTTGATACGGCACCGGGGCGGGGGTGGCACCGGCGTACCGGCGGCGGCGTCGTAGCCCTCGGTGGTGGTGGTAAACTCCCCGTACGGGGGGTTCTCTCTCTCGTTCCTGGCAGCCGAGGTCTGACCGATACGACGCCAGTACTACTGTCGCCACCATCACGAGCGCAGGCACAAGACCGTCATGGACATACTGGGTATGTCCCCACAAGCATGCACTATTTAATCTTGCCATTCTTTTGTCGCTATCGCCAGTTCAGTCGGGTACGATCATTGAGATAGAGATCGCGTTCCGCGTGCTCTCGCCTCTCCTCTGGTGTAATTTTTCTCGGGATCAAGTAGTAGAGCCGTATAATTCTGGTAGCGCAAAGTGGTGTCGCGTATAATCGGTCGGACATTGATAATCAGCGCCATGAGGGAATCCGTCGTCGGGACTTTTGCGCCGGGACTGGATCCAATTATGGTGTGGGGGAACGTGGCCGTCCGGTTGTCCGTGAGACTGCAGTGCGTTGAGACCGCACGGAGTGACGCCCTTAAGGTACTGTTGTACATTACACAAAAAAAAAGAAAACAAAAAAAAGAGAAAACAAGCCTATACTGTTTCACAAACGGACACGTTGTACATCTAGTCGTTGCGTCGTGATGGAGCGTCGCGTTTCAACCTTCGACGAGGAGCAAAAATATAGTCTCGCTCGTTGCGCGAGGTCGTCGTTTGTGGAATGCGGTGGTATTATTTTCGGTTGGCCTACGAACGATCGATCCGAGCCCGAAACCCGACGGTCGCGTGTGAAAAACAAGTCGGCCGTAGATTGATGTCAACGATGAGAATTATCATCGAGTGCGATACCAAGAAAATCGATTCTCCATCTTCTCGTCCGAATTTTCATTTCGAGTTTGTAGGTCTCGCGATAACATCGGAGTTGTGTGTTGGAGTGATAACAGGAAAGAAAATACATAAAACTGTAAAAAAGGCACGTACGCGTGTTACATCATTAGAAAAATTTGATGCGAGTTTCGCGAGTTTCGCGTACGAAAACGATAACATCGCGAGGGGGAAGGGGGAGAGAGAGAGAGAGAGAGAGAGAGAGAAATATCGGGCAGTGTGTGCGCCAGTCCGCTCGATAAAAGCGCGCGCTGTTGTGCAACGCGCATTGCGGCAACTGTAGTTATTCCGTTAATTGGAGGAGTTCGATATGGTTCGTGTTAACCATTAGAAAGGCCGATCCACGTACGCGATCAGGTAGCTCGCCAGTCGCTGAATTCAACGGAAACAAGACGATTCGGGATCGAGTTTTGTCGGAAAACCGCATGGGAGATATCAGCGACTGAGCGGGAGAGGGATTTCGAAAATTTCTCTCGTAGGGTCGCGACGTAATTCGTTAGCATCACGCAAGAGACAAGAGAACGAGCAGGAAAGAGAGAGGGAACGAGGATAAAGCTAAAATTGGATTTTCGTCGGGAAATTTTCCATCCAATTATCAAATCTCCCAGCGCGACGAAGTTCGACCTTGAAGGAGAGACTCGTTGGGGGGGTAATTGACGCTCTACGCGATGCACAATCGAGTTTGACGCCTTCGACTTGACGTTACTCGGAGTAGCGGGACTTGTCGCTCCCTCGAGATATCGGGACCCGCGTTTAATGAGACCAAGTTTAGCAACCCTTTTCATCCGCCACCACCGATCCTTGACCCACTTGGATTCTTCGCGACTCATCGCTCCGCGATTCGTTTGAGTAAGTCACTCGTAATTGGCCTCGATTACGTTCCGAGTGTTGTACCGAAATGGACTCTCTCTTTCTCTTTTGCCCCATTTTTGTGATTTATTTTTGTACCGTAATTCGTCTTCTGTGAATATCAAACCGAATAGTTCGATCGCTAAAATTGAATTCCATTCTACTTCTTACTCACAACTGAAATAAAAAAGGATACAAAAAATCCAGCGATAATTTAGTATTGTGTGATTTATTTTTGCACTGTAATTCGTCAAACCAAATATTTCGATCACTAGAATTGAATGTACAATCTCTTTCTTCCATTCTATGTTCTTACTCGACATCGAAACAGAAAAATATAAAAAATCCAGTGGTAATTTTCCTTTGACTTTTCACCCCGCAAATTGCAGCGGGCGTTCGTTTAAAATTAGCGAGACGACCGCACTGAACTCTCCTCACTTGATGAACATAAAGCCGTGTCGCGCTCTCCAGCTTGGTCTCGTCTTTCCGTACGGTCTGAAATTTTTGTAAAAGGAACCCGCGGTCGAGAAAAATAAACCCGCTGAGACGTAACAGCTAAATTCGCGCTTTTCGTACGAAAACCCTAGTAGAAATTAATCAAGTTTTACTTGATTAAGTCTAGAAACTGGCCAGCAATCAAATCTAGTAACTAGGCAGTAAACATATCCAGTAACATAATCACAATTACAATAACACAGTCATAATTTTGATAACTTGAAAGCTGTCAGTTTTATTCAAAGTTGCCATGTTTTTGTTGATATCTAGTATAACTGGCCAGTTACTGGCTAAAAACTCGATTTCATTTCTACTAGGGAAGGTAACGAAAATTAGAACGAGAGGAGCTCCCGAGTCGGATCAATCGGTCGAGTTCACAGAGGATTAAAATACGCGGAGGAGATTGAAGAGGAGGTCGGATCCTCGTTATCGGCGCCCGACAGTCGCGCGACACAACCGTGCGAGCCGCATTGTCCGACAATGAACGCTCAGAATTTACAAAACCCGCACGCGTAGTCCGAAGATAAACTCGAATTCATTTTTTTTTTTTTTTTTTACGAAATACAATGAACTCGAAAATTCGAATGGAAATTTTCTCGATTTAATATATAATTCGCAAACAGAATCAATTCGCGTAGCATAATCAATAAACGGTAGCGACAACGCAACGGCCCCGATTTAACAAACCGTGCGCCATAAATCACGAACGCAGCTGAATAATTAACGGGATCCTCTTGGCGTTTACATTCGGTCAGAGGTAAAGGACGCGGCTAAATACGGGCGCGAGGTATAGCTATAATTTATAGCGTCGAACGATTTTCTGCTATCGCGACTCCGTCCCTGTTTACAGCCACGACGATTATTATTACACGGGCCACCTCAGAGTGCGCATGCCTAATTTCGTTTTCTCGTCACGGGTGGTAAATCACTGGCTGCTCGAAAGAGGGGGGACCCGACGATTTATTCCGACGTAAAAACGAGAGAGCGCGATTGGCACACGGCCGTGATAAATGCATTTAATGTGCACATATTTAGGTTGAACATCGCTGATAAATGAAAGAGAGAGAGCGAAGAATCTCAAATATGCAGCACTCAACGTGAGAAAAATTTTATTGCCCCCGCACGTTTGACGGTCGGTACTTAATTATTGGTTTATTTATGCCGCCGTTCCCGTTATTATCAAACATCGCATTGTACTCCGTACAAATTGACAATTCACGCAATAAAACACTTACTCGCTAAATAATCACCGTGCAAAATTCACGTTCGTTTGTATTCCCTTATTAACGAAATATTCAATGAAGCTTTTTACAAAATAGAGAAATCGCGTTAAGAAGGACGTTAATCGTATTCCAATTAATGAGTTTCTCGTATTTTAATTACAGAATCGCGAGCTCGACCGTATTCGTGCCTATACGTACGTCCCGTAACGTATACACACGCGTCCGACACGTATATATCATATAGAATATACGAAATGAAATCGCGTATCACCAATAACGCTATCCATTATCGCTGATTGCCCCTCGTTAATTACCGTACGGATTAATTAAACGGCGCCAATTAAATAACAGAAAATTTAATATCTCCCGTACGAATCTCGTCGATACGACCTTCGCGATATACTTGGATAAATCGCGACGATAATTGCCATCGGGATTGCAACGATTTCTTTTGTAAAAACGTTTCCCGAATCGACAAAGCTCGCGGGTGAGCTTTTAAGGAGCTTCGATCGTCACAAATTTTCAAAAATTGAAATCGTAACTCTTTAACTCTTTGGCGCACAGTGGTATTAAAAATAAACGTACACTGATAAAAAAATGTTGTTGCCAACTAAATATGCAATCATATACTGCCAATAAAATATTTTATTAAGTGGAATACAAATCTTTTGAGTAAAAAATTCATTGGTTAATTTATATTTTGTCAGAATGCATATTTAATTGGTTCAACATTCTTTCCCAGTGCATGGTAGGACATATTCTCACCCGACTCGAAAAAAAATTCTGTCTTAAAGGGTCAAAAGTGTATTCGATCCGACGAAACAAAAGTAAGAGCCGCGTTAGTCGAACGCCATTCGAGAATGTGCCCGGACGTCTCCCGGCCTCTCCATCTCTCCGTTCCAGAGTGCGTGGATGCGCGATACGTTGCACGGGAATAATAAATCGCTCGCTGAGGGCAATAAAGGGAAAATAAAAAGCTGCAGCCCACCCGCTTGAGAATCCGGCCCTCGCGGATAAGCGTTATTCTCGCTCCTCTCTCTCCGCTTCTCTTTCTGATCGCTTTACGACGGCCGAGCCGTGCATTTACGGTGTCGAAAGTGCTCCTCGCGATATCTCACCCTCCCCGACGGCGCTAATGTCCCGCGCTAACCGACAATTAGTTTTTGCTTCTTGAATTCTCGAGAAAACCTTTTTTGCGTTACGTAAAACCCTGCGAGCGAGGTGAAGGGCCTAATTACCGACCTTACGAGGTTACCAGGTGATATCGCGTTAAAGCGGAACGTACAGGATTTGATTCTAAACAGAGTGAATTCTAATCTTATCTAATTGCAATCTAATAATTCTGATATTTAAGTCTTTCTTTGGATATCTGCGTTGAGTACTTTTAATAGCTTCTCGTTGAGAGTAAAGTAGATTATCTCGTGTTGACGTAGGATTTAAATTATGATAATATTTTTTTTACACTAAATTTACTTTTACGAATTCATTTTCGTGAAAATGTACTTCGAAAAAATAAATTGTAACTTCGAATGGGAAGAAAATATACATATTTGCATGAAATATTTGTTAATAAAATTGAAAATGAGTCCATAAATCTAGCGTTAAATTCAAAAAGTCGAGACGTGGTCTTTAACCTTACGTCACATTTTTCACCCCCCAAATTCGATACCCACTCGCGGGATAATCAATAGAAGGAGAGAGTATAACCAGCGCGAAACGATAATAAAGCATTATAATCGAGAAACTGGCGCAAAACGCTCGGCAGTCGTTAATTCCAAAGTTATAACACGGCGGAAGTTCTCTCTGTTCGGAACAGTACGTATATAGAGGTAAAAACTTAATCGGAGGCGAATAAATTTGCATGCGAAGCGGCACGAGCGCGATTCGCGATCCGATTTCGGATCCGGCCGAGGCCGTGGAGATACATCGCGATTAATTTCCAAGTTCCTCGCGAGGAAGGGTCGTCCGAGCGCGTCGGGATTTACGACGATGACAACGCCCACGTGCGTGCGCGCGAGAACCGAATCGCAAAGATCGAAATCGCTCGATAGCTTTCACGCGAGAGAAAGAGAGAGAGAGAGAGAGAGAGGTGATATAAAAGCTCTATATATACGCCCTTATACATCCACCAGAGCCGAGATTATACTCCCCTGTACAGCCCTGAAATTTATGCCCAGTTACTTAACTTCCAAACATATAAAAGTTTGGCAAAATTTTCGGATTACGAGTTATTTTAATAACCACAATTCGTAATTCCCCAGTTCTCGTGCAGCGAGGAAAAAAATTTGTCGAACCGACTGAATTCCTGTGTTGCATAAACGATCTTTCGTGAGATTAAAATAAAATTCTTTTGGGAGAAAAAATTGTTGAAAAAATGCACATTGGAACGCACGCAAGAACATTGCCAAAAAATTTTGTGACTATCACATTTCACATCGTTATATTAAACTGTCAGAATATTTTTTGAAATTATGGTTCAAAAGATTCGATTTGGATAGTACTACCAAAATTTTGTAAATTGTAACCGAAATTTTTGATGAAATAAGCTTTGCGGAACTGCTATTACATTATCGAACGACTGCCTCATCGAACTGACAGAATATCTAGGTGAAACGCCAACAATTTTTAAAATTATGGTTCGAAAGAATTGGATTGAAGAGTACAGAAGGTCGATCGATCGGATAGCACGCACCAGATGTGGACGAACTGCTGAGGTTTCTTTCGTCCTTGCCGCGGTATATAGAAAGATGTAGGGCCGTGGGAGCGAGTGAGACAGACAAAATAGAGAGAGAGAGAGAGAGAGAGAGAGAGAGAGAGAGAGCCAAGAAGGGAGCCTTTACGTGCAGAAACTGGCCTAGTTCTCCCGTCCGCGGCGAGGCGGCTTTTAAGCACCCGCTGATGACCACGGAAGCTCTCTCCCTCTCTCGAGAGGGAGAGAAATACTCGGCGAGTGTGGGCGCGAAAGAGAAGCCTGACCTTATTCTTCCCAACAACTCGGAAAAAAAAAACACACACACACACGCGAGAAAGCCGATCCGGCAAGGTCAGACCTCCACGCTCGATAATTTTCACGATCGTAAAATTTTCCACTCTTCGTTTCAATTTTCACCCCTCCCAGTTTCTCGCGAAACGAGGGTAGCGTACAGCAGACGATGAATATTTATTCGAGTTGTCGTTCCGCGAACGCGATTCACTGCCGACTCGATGCTAATGGGATCGCTGGTACTTTCCTCGCGAGTTAACCCGCCCACTTTAATAAGCCGCTCTCGCTCGCGTTGTTTCTACTTGGTCCGATACATAACGTACA
>NCVS01001030.1:4126-16241 GCA_003055095.1 Goniozus legneri | reverse complement strand
GTAACCTTGACCTTGACCTTATAGCTTCTTCGCGATATCTCTCCCCCTCCCCCTGATCTGATCCTAACGGCACCAGGCGCCCTCGATTCTCCAAAATTCTGCACTAACCTTCGCGCCCTCCGACCTTTCGCGACCTAGATAGGGCCCAGAAACCCTCGAATTTCATAGTTTTTCCGCGATATCTCCCCTTCTTGTTTTGCGATCGTAACGGGACTAGGCTCATTCGGATCTCCTGAATTTTTGCCCTTCTTTCCGATAATTACCTCCGTCGCGTTAACTCTTCAGGGTTCCGCGCTAGGTTCGCTTAAAGTCGGCGTCCATCACCGATCGTACCCGCTCGTTGTAAAAAGCTTCCTCGCGGTTCAAATACATAGAATATCGGGTTTTATCGCGCTCTTCAGCATCTCGTGACCTAGATAGGGCCTAAAATCTGTGAAATTTGCTAGTTTTTCGCGATATCTCCTCTCCGCCTCATCCGATCGCGACGGGATTGGGCTTATTCGATGCGTCAGAGTTTTGGGGGGCTTTTCGGTAATCACGTCCCACGCGCTATCTCTTCAGGATTCCGCGCTAGGCTCGCTTAAAGTCGGTGACCATCACCGATCGTACCCGCTCGTTGTAAAAAGCTTCCTCGCGGTTCGAATACATAGAATATCGGGTTTTGTCGCGCTCTTCAGCATCTCGTGACCTAGATAGGGCCTAAAATCATCTAAATTTCCTAGTTTTTCCGCGATATTCCCTCTCCTAGCTCTCCGATCGCAACGGGATTAGGCTCGTTCGAATCTCCTGAGTTTTGCCCTTCTTTTCGATAATAACCTCCGTCGCGTTAACTCCTCAGGGTTCCGCGCTAGATTGCTTTAAAGTGGGTGACCTTCACCGATCGTACCCGTTCCTAGATAAAAATACTCCCAGCAACTCCTAGACTGCTAATAGCAACTTTCCCGCGGGCTCCGACCTTTCGTGACCTAGATATAGCCTAGAAATCTTCAAATTTCCTACTTTTTCCGCGACATCTCCCCTCCTTGTCCTCTGATCGTAACGGGATTAGGCTCAATCGATTCGCCAGAGTTTTGGGCAACTTTTCGGCTATCAACTCTCCCCCGCTAGCTCTTCAGGGTTCCGCGCTGGATCGTTTCAAAGTGGGTGACCTCGTCGGATCGTACCCGGAACGGGTTAATGGGATTTTCCGCGACTCCTAGACTGTGAGAATCGACTTCCCCGCGTTCGTTGACCTTCCGTGACCTAGATAAAAGCTAAAATGATCTAAATTTCCTAGCTTTTCCGCGATATCTCCCCTCCTTGTTTTCCGATCGCAATGGGATTAGGCTCATTCGAATCTCCTGAGTTTTGCCCTTCTTTTCGATAATGACCATCGTCGCGTTAACTCTTCAGGTTCCCGCGCTAGATTCACCCAAAGTAGGTGACCTTCACCGATCGTACCCGTTCCTCGATAGAAACATTCCTGGCGACTCCTGGACCATAAATATCAGTTCCTTCGCGTCCTCCGACCTTTCGTGACCTAGACAGGGCCTATAAACTTTCAAATTTCCGAGTTTTTCCGCGATATCTCCCTTCCTTGTTTTCCGATCGTAACGGGATTGGGCTCATTCGATTCGCCAGAGTTTTGGGCAACTTTTCGGTTATCGGATTTCCCCCGCTAGCTCTTCAGGGTTCCGCGCTAGATCGCATCAAAGTGGGTGACCTCGTCGGATCGTACCCGGAACAGGTAAATTAGCTTCCCCGCGACTCCTAGACCGTGAAAATCGACTTCCCCGCGTACGTTGACCTTCCGTGACCTAGATAAAAGCTCAAATCATCTAAATTTCCTAGTTTTTCCGCGATATCTCCCCTCCTTGTTCTCCGATCGCAACGGGATTAGACTCATTCGATTTGCCAGAGTTTTGCCCTTCTTTTCGATAATAACCTCCGTCGCGTTAACCCCTCAGGGTTCCGCGCTAGATTGCTTTAAAGTGGGTGACCTTCACCGATCGTACCCGTTCCTCGATAGAAACATTCCTGGCGACTCCTGGACCATAAATATCAGTTCCTTCGCGTCCTCCGACCTTTCGTGACCTAGACAGGGCCTATAAACCTTCAAATTTCCGAGTTTTTCCGCGATATCTCCCTTCCTTGTTTTCCGATCGTAACGGAATTGGGCTCATTCGATTCGCCAGAGTTTTGGGCAACTTTTCGGTTACTGGATTTCCCCCGCTAGCTCTTCAGGGTTCCGCGCTAGATCGCATCAAAGTGGGTGACCTCGTCGTTTCGTACCCGGAACAGGTTAATTAGCTTCCCCGCGACTCCTAGACCGTGAAAATCGACTTCCCCGCGTATGTTGACCTTCCGTGACCTAGATAAAAGCTCAAATCATCTAAATTTCCTAGTTTTTCCGCGATATCTCCCCTCCTTGTTCTCCGATCGTAACGGGATTAGGCTCATTCGATTTGCCAGAGTTTTGCCCTTCTTTTCGATAATAACCTCCGTCGCGTTAACCCCTCAGGGTTCCGCGCTAGATTGCTTTAAAGTGGGTGACCTTCACCGATCGTACCCGTTCCTCGATAGAAACATTCCTGGCGACTCCTAGACCGTGAAAATCGACTTCCCCGCGTTCTCCGACCTCTCGTGACCTAGATGGAACCCTAAAAAGCATCCATATTCTCATATTTTTCATATTTTCCTGTTGTTCCGCGTTCTCTGACCTTCGATGACCTTGACAAGGGCCTAGATCAATTTCCAAGTCACCTGTTACCTGTGCGCTGCCTTATATCTTCCCCTCCCTCGCGATTTTGTTCACTCCCCCTTTTTTTGCGCCGCCCTCCCCTCCCGTGGTGAGTTGCTGCTTCCCTCCCTCCTCTCGCCTCTCGCGAAATAATCCCCCTCCATGCCCGCGGCTGATCGTCGGCTCGGCCGTGATCGGGCGCGCTCGGTATCGCTCGGGCGCTCCTCACCACCGGCCGCCGTTCGCGCGGCTGCGGCTCGCGCCGGCGAACGCCATTCTTGTACCGACGGTCGACCGCTACGCATCGTGCGCTCTAGCGACCATCTAACCGGTTCGCGACCCCAGTCTCGTGCGTTTTGTGCTTTCGGTGTGCCCGTGTGCCCTCCCTGGATACTCTTAGTGCCTTCTGTGACAATTTTGGACGCCTTTGCGCCTTTTTTTTGTGATTTTTTGGACGCTTTGCGCCTCTATTTATTGGATTTTCGCCTCTCCTCGATGGACCTTCGCCTCCTGGACTTCCGGATATTCAGCACTGAAGGTTATGGTAAGTACCTGTGCCTCTATCCCTCTCTCCTATCGATCCTGTGTTTGTCCTTTCCTGTATGTGTTAGCTTGTAAGATTCAGCTGGTTTCCCGAGCCATCGCATTGCCGCCTTCGTACAGGCTCCGTTAAATCCGGGTACCTTAAGGTCCTGGTAAACCGGGGGTGGATTTTATCGCCCCCCCCCCCCCCATTCATTCATCATTCATCATCCTTTGCTGGCTCGGGTCCTGGTTCGTTCTCTAGGTCGTTCTCTTTCCGCTTTGCTGCTGTTCGCGTGCCGCGTCTTGTCGTCCACCCACTATCCCCCCCCCCTCTCGCGTTGTCGTCATCGTCACCGATATTCGTTAAATCGCGTCGCGTCGCGCCTAAATAGCTTTTCCTCCCCCTTCACGTCATCCGATGTTACGTTTTTCTGTCCGTGTTTTCCATAATTCGTTCTGCCCCTCTCTCTCTCTCTCTCTCTCTCTCTCTTATCGCGTCGCCGCGCTGCAAATCCCTCGATTCATTATCGTTATCGCTATCAGGTTCCGTTTATCCGGCCGCGTCTTGCCTCGGTCCTTTCCGCCCCCTCGTCGCGTCATTCGATACGTTCTCGTTATCCTCAAACCGTTAACCCTCTCTCTCTTTCTCTATCTTATCGCGTCGTCAACCCCATCGATTCGCGCGCGCTTTATCACACCCCGGGAACGATCGATCGATCGATCGATCGATTATCATCGCGACTCGCTTTGTCATCGCGCGCGTCAAGGTCATCGTCATTAACCCCCCTTCCGTCTCGTCGTTGTCGTCGTTGCCGTCGTCGTCGTCGTCGCGTCCCTCGCCGCGAACCCTACCCTCAGAAACCCTCCGTCGCGCCCTCCCTCCCGCCCGCCGCCGCGTCATCATCCGTCAACCCCTCGATATCTCTCCCCCTCTACCTCCACCTCCCCCTTTCCCCAGCCGACGGCGGGGAGTGTGATAGCCGACGTGATACTAGACCGGGTATAACCCGGTCGACACGAAAAGACAAGCTGAAACAGCCCCGTCCGTCACATGGCTCTCCTTCTAAAAGTTTATATGACTGCTGAGCAGGATCTTAAAATCAGGGATTAATCGGTGCGCGCTCTGTCAATGCCCGGTTCTTTATGCGCTATCGGATCCATTCTGCCCGGGATGACCCACTGTCGCCTGGGTGGATACTGGTATCGCTATACTAAACTTCCGAGTCGTCCAAGCGTGCCGAGGCTTTATACTCTGCGACGGTATAAACGACGACTTGGCAACATCCCCCCCCCTCCCCCACATTTTTTTTACTTTAGTCTGGTCTTTATTCTCGCTTCTTCTGTCCTCGTCTCCGGTCCACGCCGTCGTTGCAGTTTTTCGCCTCACCTTTTCTATCCCTCTTTCCTTCTCCCCTCGCCCCCTGTCCATGACCATTGGAGGCCACAGTGCCCCCCTGCCTCGCCTTGCTCACGGCCGGTTCAGCGCTCGTATTGCGTCAATTTGCCTCCTCGATAGGCCTCATTGCTGTCGCCTCATGGCGCTCCCAGTATTCCCTCGAGAGGCGCAACGCTCCGGTCGAGCCCCCACGCTTCTCTAGTAGCCATTTGTTCGCAATCTCTGCGCCCGCTCACGCAGCCATCTTTGGCCTTTTGCTTCTCTGTTGCAGAGCCGTAAACCTCTCGCTGCTTCGCCGTCTCCAATGGAGGGCGTCGAGGACAACGACATCCTTCTCCTGGACGAGGATGTGCCCGACGGGCAAAATTACGATGACCCGGATCCGGTTGCCCCCCAAACTCGCCTAGCGAGTCTCTTCCGGCGACCCTGCCGGCGTCCCCACCCACGCCGTCTACTGGCGTGTCGACGCTCGCCAACCAACTCCAGCGAGCTGTTGGCCCAACACCGGACAGTGGCTACGACGACGTTACCCTCCCTGTCCCCGCGCCCAGACGTCGCCGGCCCTTCATCGTTGCCGACGAGGTCGTGATCGAGCCCGTCAGGCTAGTGCAACGACCACCAGTCGCTCCGGCGCCACAACCGGCTGCTCCGCTGCCTCCAGCCGCCTCCTCGCAGCCTGCTGCATCATCGCAGCCTGCTGCCTCATCGCAGCCTGCTGCCTCCTCGCGACTGGCCGGTGCAGACGACACGGATCGCCTCTTCGCTCTCGCAGCCCCACGCCAACTCACCAGAGTCCTTGACGGACTCAACAGGGCCCGGACCAACGGGCGGGCCCCGTCATCCGAGTGCGTTGCCACCTGGCGGCGTATTCTGGCCTCCCTGGCCCCAAACCCTGGGCTCTTCCTCGAGCAGCCAGCTCCCTGCGTCGCCAGCTCCTCTGTCGCCGCCGTCCACGCCAGCTCATCAGCTGTCGTCGCTCGCGCCAGCACTAATGCTGTCGCCTCTACCAGCGTCGCTGCTCCCCGCAGGGAGAGTGACCAATCAGCGACACTGGCTGTCCCGATCAGTGCGCCGCTAACCGTCGACAATGTGCGTCGCACCGGGGCCTTACCGGCCCATGAACGCGTCACCCAATGGGTCGACGTTGTAAAGCGTGGCGCGCGCAGGACCCGCCCGGTTTGCTCCGCGTCCGCCCAACCGGCACCCGCCGTAACAGCCGCCACCTCCCGAGGAAGGAGGGCCCCGGCGCCAGACATGGCCACGGACTACTCCCGGCCACCGATGCAGCTGCGCATTCGCTGCTCCTCCAACGACAGTGCCGTCGATGTCCAGCGCCTAATTGAGGGCGCACTTCGCCGCGATGGACGCCACGCTATTGGTTTTCGACGCTTCAAGCTGGCTGCCAATGGAGATCTTCTCGTGGATATCCACGAGGTCGACGAGGCCTCCCGGAACCGGATTCTGGCCTATGTACGTGGGATACTTCCTGCCACGCTGGGCATCGACATCCTCCGGCAGTGGACTGCCGTCGAGGTCCGTGACCTGCCTCCCTCGGCTACAAGGGAGGAGGTTTTACGCGCCTTGCAGCGCCGCCTTGGCGACTCTCCCCTCGCCCGTGAAACGTACCACCGTACAGACACCACCGCCTGGGACCGATCTACGGCCATGCGCTTCTTTGTACCGCAGTCTCTTGCTGGCACCCTTGGTTCCCCCGCGACCGCCTGCCTCCGGATTGGAGTCACCGACTGCCGCCTCAGCGTCATCCAGCAAAGGAGCTCAGGACAGCGTAGGCAGGCCCGTCAACGCGAGCGTAGTCGTTCCGCTCATGGCGAGCGCAATCGTTCTGCCCGCGGCGAACGATCGCCTTCCAGAAGACGCCGCGGAATCTACGACGGATCATGGTGCCTACGGCTGGCTTTAGGGGCCCATAGTCATCACCACCATCAGCTCAGCCGTGTCTCCCTTTAGGCACCACCTACTCCATCATCAAGGCGCTTGCCCGGCAGTACGAGGCCTGTCGGGCCAGGAATCGCCAGCCCTACAAAAACCCAAAATCCGCCCTTTTCAGGGCGCATGTTTCAATGAACACTACGTAGACCAACCTGGTCACAACCTCGCTCAATCTTGAGCCCGCACGCGAGCCTCCGGCCGCATGAATAAATAAATAAATAAAATCATTATTTACCGTTACGCTAATTTACTTTAGCGTCCCTTGCGACTCACCCTCTGGTGAGCGCCCTCTCATTGGTCCAGTCCTGCGACCTGTGCCCGTTCCTTGTGCCCATCCGCATCCTGTCTCTCTGTCCCTGCTCGCACTTCCGCTGCCATTCGCTCGCTCACTCATTCACCTGTCTATCCGCCTCGTTGGCTCGCTTGTTCATTCGCCCAACTGTCCATTCGTTTTCTTTTTCCATCTGTTCGTCCATCCGTCATATCATTCATTCATCGTCACATCCACGCGTTCACTCGTCCATTCATTCATTTGCTTTTCCATCCATCCTTTCACCCCCTCATTACATTAGCGCGTTCGCTCGCCCGTGTGCTCAGCCGTACATTCGTTCACTTTTCCATCTGTTTGCTCGCTCATCGACGCGCTCGTCCATCCATTCATTCACCTCTGTATCCTTCCGTCCTTTCGGTACATTCGCGCGCTCACTCGTCCTCTCACTCCTTCGCTTTCTCATTCGTTTGCCCTCTCATTACAATCCCGCGCTCAGCCGTTCACTCGTTCGGTCGCTCGTCGTCACACTCATGCGTCCATCCGTCCATCCATTCACTCACCTCTCCATCCTTTCGCCCGCTCATTACATTCGCGCGTCCACTCGTTCATTCATTCATTCGCTTTTCCATCCTCTCGCCCTCTCGTTACATTCGTGCGTTCACTCGTCCATTTGTTCGGCTGTTCATTCGTTTACTTTTCCATCTGTTCGCTTGCTCATCGTCATATTCGCGCGTTTCACTCGTCCACTCATTCATTCGCTTTTCCATCCTCTCGCCCTCTCGTTACATTCGCGCGTTCACTTGTCCATTTGCTCAGCTATTCATTCGTTCACTTCTCCATCTGTTCGCTTGCTCATCGTCGCATTCGCGCATCCATTCGCCCATTCGTTCACTCACCTCTCCATCCGTTCGCGCGTTCACTCGTCCATCCACTCGCTCACTTTTCCACCCGTTCGTCCTCCCATCACAGTCGCGTGTCCACACATCCAATCATTCATTCGCTCAACTGTCCATTCGCTTTTCCATCCGGTCGTTCATCCGTCCTATCATTCATCCATCATCACATCCGCGCGTTCGCTCGTACATTCACTCATTCGCTTTTTCATCCTTTTGCTTTCTCATTACAGTCGCTCATTCACTCATCCATTTGCCCAGCTGTTCATTCGTTCGGTCAATCGTCGTCGCACTCGTGCATCCGTTCGTCCATCCGTCCATTCACTTCTCCATCCATTCGCCTTCTCATTACATTCGCGCGCATACTCATCCACTAATTCCTTCACTTTCTCATTCATTCGTTCGCCCTCTTATTACACTCGCGCGTTCTCTCGCCCATTCGCTCACTTTTTCACCCGCTTGTCCTCTCGTCACATTTGCGCGTCCACTCATACATTCATTCATTCGCTCTACTGTAAATTCGCTTTTCCGCCCGTTCGTCCATACGTCCTATCATTCATTCATCGTCACATTCGCGCGTTCACTCGTCCATTCATTCATTCGCTCTTCCATCCTTTCGCTCTCTCATTACATTCGCTCGTTCACTCATCCATTTGCTCAGCTGTTCATTCGTTTCACTTTTTCATCTGTTCGCTCGCTCGTTGTCGCATTCGTGCGTCCATTCGTTCATCCATCATTCACCTCTGTACCCTTTCGCTCTCTCGCTACATTCGCGCGCTCACTCGTCCACTCACTCCTTCTCCTTCTCATTCGCTCACCCTCTCATTTCATTCGCGCGTCCACTCGTCCATCCATTTGCTCGCTTTCTCACCTGTCGCGAGTCCACTCGTCCATCCACTCACTCACTCACTCTTTCATCCGCTCGTTCTCTCGTTGCACTCGTGTGTCCTTTTGTCCATTCATTCATTCTCCTTTTCATCCTTCCGCCCTTTCATTGCATTAGCGCGTTCACTCGTCCATTCGCTCAACCGTTCATTCAGTCGCTCTTCCATCCTTTCGCTCACTCACCATCGCATTCGCGCGTCCATTCGTCCATTCACTTCTCCGTCCACTCGCGCGTCCACTCGTCCATTCATTCATCTCTCATGCGCTGCCAACAGTCTAGCACTGGTGGCTCCGCTCGCTCCTCCTCCACCACCAATTGGTGGCCCCTGCAGCGTGTCGCTCCACGCCCTAGAGTCATCGTGGATGGAGCATTTCTGCTGTCGCTCCACTCCTTGCGTCCACATCTGACGCATCGACGCCGAAACCGAGCCAACTGGCGTACAACTGGCGCCGCTGCAGTGTGGCCGGGCTCCACGATTCGCTCACCCCCCGACTCCTCTGCGATTCGCCGAGCCTCTGCCTCGAACCCCGCCCCATGACGCTGCCACACTTCTGCTTTCTCGCCGCGATGGTACAAGTGCAAATGGACCATTTCATGAAGGAGGGATTCCTCGACCTCCCGTGGCGGCGGACGTGCGTGTATCTTGGGAAAGACAAGTATCGACGCCGCGTAGCGATTCAGGTCCCCGGCTGCCCTGAATTCCGAAGAGGTGTCGCCGGTTGATGCCCTCGCATATCTCAGGTGGACCCTTGGCAGATCACCTCCAAAATATTGCACGTTTAGCCTATCAAATAGGCTTTGTAAATTTGGTAATAGGTCAGCCTCCCTGGGATGCCGGGGTAACTCGCGCCTTGGCTCCAGTGGTTGGCGCCTTCTCGTGTGGGAGCGCGTTTGTCGCTTCGGTGGACGTGGCATGTCTGTCTCACACCGTGTGCGGCTGTAGAATGAGTATATAGTCCGCTGTACTCGAGCTCGTTGACGACAAGACGAAATATGTGTCGCCACGATTGCTGCTTCGCACCCTTTACCCTTTTCTCTCTCCTATCTCCTCCTTTATCTCTCTTTCTCTCTCTCTCTCTCTCTCTCTCTCTCTCTCTCTCTTACAGGTCTGGAAGCAGATCACACTCCAGGATGGCTGAACCGGTCCCAGGCCCCCCCAACGACCGCGTCGTCTTATCGCGCACTCCCGCCAGGACCCCACCCCGGGGCCTGGCCCGCTCTCCTGCGATCGATCCCGGGGCTAGCGCTCCTCCCTCGACGCACTCTCCGGCACTCCCTGCTGCCGCACAACCCGCTGCCCTGCGTCCCGTCGCGGACCGACAGCGCTCCATCGAGCTGCTGCAAGTGAACCTTGCACGCTCCCTTGACGCGCAGTGTCTTATGCGCCATAGAGCCTTCGCTCGCGGCATCCCAGTATGCCTCATCTCCGAGCCCTGTCGGATCCCTCCCGTCTCGCCCCTGAGAGGTGGACGAGCGACAAACGCGGTAGCTGCGCCATCTGGGAACTCAATGGTTCCCCCTTTAGTGACGGATCCACGATCTCCGGATCGGGATTTTGCGCTCGCCAAATCGCTGGACTATGGATAGTCAGCTGCTATGTGTCCCCGAGAGCTTCGGATTCGGCTCTGGGCAGACTCCTAGACGACGTGGCCGCGAGCGTCGATCCGACCTCCGGTCGCCTCGTTGTCTGTGGCGACTTCAACGCCTCGTCCCCTCTAAGGGGCTCCGCCAATATCACGGCGAAAGGAAGGAAGATCGAGGTCTGGGCCGCCAGGCACGATCTCGTCCTCCTCAACGACGGACGCGTACCAACGTACGAGACGTCCCGCTCTAGATCCTTCGTGGATCTCACCCTGGTCTTGTCCAGCCTGGCCAGTCGAGTAGTCGACTGGCGCGTGGCCACCGACGAGTCCCTGTCCGACCATCGATACATCCACTTTCGGATTGTCGACCGCGATGCGACGACGGCTGCGCCGCGTCACCCAGCGAACACCGTAGACGGTCGCTACGGCTGGAAACAGTCGAGGATCGATGCGGATGCGTTCGCCAAAGCTTTCGGGGCGGCCTTTCCCGAAGAGGGAAACGAGAACAGCCCCGAACCGCCAGGGACCTTCGGTGACGTTGTCGTCAGTGACGACTCCTCGCCGGCGGTCCGACAATTCGAGGCCGACCGATTGGCCGTCCGTTTCAGGGACGCCCTCTGGTCGGCCTGCGACGCGTCGATGGCCCAGTACACGCCTGATCGCCCCAAACGGGCCAGGGTGTACTGGTGGAACGACGCCATAGCCTCGGCCTATCGCGAGGCCACTCGTCTGCGCAGACGACTGCAGAGATTCAGGTGTAAGAGGGGGGCACGCCGTTCCGCTCTACCCTGCCGACTCGCCGCGGAACTCCGCGCGGCTCAACGCGCGCTCAAACTCGAGATCCAGCAGAGCAAGGACGAGCACTGGCGCCAACTAATCGACTCCGTGAAGAGCGATCCCTGGGGTAAACCCTACCGCACTCTTTACAAGAGGCTTCGCCGCGATCGTACCGTTCCGAGTCGCGCCGACTTGGAACGATCGATCGCTACGCTCTTTCCGCCACCGGCTCGCCCGCTGACGGACGAAACCGCGCCACCGCGCGTCTCTCACGTCCCCGCCTTCGACGGCGACGAAGTCACCAGGGCCGTCGCCCGGATCAACGTTAACGGTGCTCCGGGTCCGGACCTCGTGCCCGGCCGATGCGTCAAACTGGCGTACGCCGCTCGACCCGACGTATTCGTCCGGGTATTCAACCGAGTGCTCCTCGGCGGTGCGTTTCCGACCATCTGGAAGGAACAAAAGCTAGTCCTTCTCCCAAAGGCGGATAAGGGCTCGTTCAGACATCTGTGTCTCATCAGCGTCGTAGCCAAAGTCTACGAGCATCTCCTGCGCGAACGTCTCGACGTCGCGATTCACAGATGCGACCTACTGTCGCCCAATCAATTCGGCTTCAGAGCCGACCGATCCACGATCGAGGCCATCGCCACGGTCGTGCACTGCCTGCGTCGCACGGAGATTGTGGGTGGCGTGAGCGTCCTCGTCACCATCGACGTCAAGAACGCCTTCAATTCGGCCGAACACCGGGACATCATCGATGCCCTCCAAAGTCGCCCAGACTTTCCGCCTTATCTGCTACAAGCGTTGGGCGCCTATCTGCGAGATCGCCCACTCCGTTGCCAGTCGACGGACGGGTTCTCGACCGTCCTCGTCAATCGCGGCGTGCCGCAGGGATCCGTCCTTGGACCGATCTTGTGGAACATCGTGCACGACGAGCTGCTACGACTCCCGCTGGCAGAGGACTGCTCGGCCATCGGCTACGCCGACGATACGGCTCTCATCGTTCGCGCCTGGACGCTCAAGGACACCGAGCAACGCGTCAGCGAATCGCTGGCCGTCATCGACGGCTGGTTTCGTCGCCGCAACATGCTGATCGCAGCCAACAAATGCGAGGT
>NCVS01001029.1:189050-211121 GCA_003055095.1 Goniozus legneri | reverse complement strand
GGGGTGGGGCTCTTGATTTACTAGCTGTTTATACCCTTTCCAACCCCTAAGGCTTGCATTATAACCGTATTTATACTAATAGCCTCGAACTCGAGCTATCTTCGCGAGTCTTCCGGTGATTTAGCGACGCCGTTGACGCCCATTAAGCAGACGATAAAAAAAAAAATAAAAGAGACGAGAGAGAAAGGGAAAGCGAGAGACGAGGTGGCGAAAATTTCGAAAACGATCGACGGACTCGAAGATATTATTCGCGATACGGCGCTCGTGACGCGTGAAACTGTGTTTGGTATTCAAAATACGCTCGGCCGTGCGTCGTGCATTATCATATTCGGGTTAAACTGCCAGGTAAACTGCCGCATGCGCGGAAGCACCGCGCGCGCTTATCGACCGGTTCCATTCGGATCGATCCGACGTTTACACAGGAATTTCATTTTAACGTTTTTGACCGTTAACGCACGCGCCCGATTCCGCACTGACATTTCACGCGTGCAATGCCATCGATTCTCAAATTAATTAGTCTCGTGAATACGGGAAGTATATTGGAAATTCCGCTCTTTGTAATTTAACTCGGTCTCGTAAAGTCGACAAATTATGCCGCGCGCATGCCGGAAGTAAACACAGATTCGCGTTCGGTATTCGTACGTTCTAACGGCGAGCCTTGACTGGGTTACGCGGTTCAAGGCGCCGCTATCTCTTCGTGTAACGCATCTAGGCTCGAATTGTTGATTTGTCTTGTCAACTTTTCTCGTTATTTTCCTACATTGCTGACTTTGGTTTTATTCTTTTTGAATTAAACTGAGCTTTCATTTCTTGTACATTTCCAATGGTATCTTCTCCTAGCCGATCAAGTTTAGCAATAATTCTATTCGATAAAAAAAATTGAAGAATCAAGAGAACCAAATGGCTCGAGTCGAATCAGCGTCTCGAGATGGTTTCGGTGATAAATGAAGACGTCGTGAGGGTATTGGCGAGTACCGATTGAACTCGGATCGGGTCGATGCTTCCGAGACGAAGATCGCGAATTTGCGGGACGCCGAGGAGCCGGCTGTCCGGGTCTACAGTAACAGGATGTAATTATGATCGGTGAGATACGTCATGCATATAACCCCCTCTCCCTCCCGTATAGTATTGACGTCCACAAATCACGCGGGAGCGAGCGACTGTGCGTGGGATATCGCGGCCAAGCCTACCGGGGACGAGGATCCTTCGATTCGGGGTTAACTCGACGCTAAATCCAGAATTATGCGCTCGAGCCTGTCGAAGATGGACGCTGGATCGTTAATGACAAATCGCTGCTTTGTAATAAATAATCGAGACTTTATTGTTTCTTCGTTTTCTTATAAGTTTGCTGGTAGAAGTTGAAGAAGAGGAAAAAGTTTATCAACAGGTTGATGATCATCATGATGCTTGGGAATTTGGGGACGTCGCAGTTCGGGGAGAGACCTTGAAGGCAGTACAACATAAGGACCCAGAATTGTACCTGTGGAAGAAAAAAATTTGTAGATAAATGTTTGTAAATATTCATAAATGAATATTTTTTAATTAATATCTTACCATTTGTATTATGGTGATGAATGGTTTGAAGGGCGATATAACTTTCCTCACTCTAGGACCGCCACTACTGAGGAAGTAGTAGGTGTACATCATGACGTGTATCGAGCAGTTTACGATTAGGAGGAAGGTCGACATAGCTCCAGCGATGTACCTCGTGCTCAGCCAGTTGATCACTACCGTCGAGACATGATGGTACAAGTGCAAGAACGATACTTGCCTGTCCTTCTTCCTCAACACGAAGACTCCCGTTTCGATGAAATCGGACAATTTCAGCAGAATTGACCACCACATCAGACGAGCCAGCTAGAAAAAGTGATTCATTTTATTTGAAAATTCTAACTACATTTATGCAATACTGAATCAATGAAATTCATAGCTATTCGCATAATAAACTGTATAAGAAGTACATTAATTTCACTAATTAAACTTTAGAGCGTAATTGTAGTTATAGTTATTTAAAAAATTTTTTGATTTCCAACTTACCTTGTATGGGTTTGGATTATAAGAATAATCGTATGGTTCACAGAATATCGAGATTTCCGTGAACCATCCCGCACTGATGACGTTGTACACAAGTAACGCGTTGGCGACGACTTGGAAGACGTTATAGTACCTTATAAAAGTTTTGAGCGAGTAGGGTGGCCTATTTTTCATGTAATTTGGTCCGCATCGTAGAACGAAGTATAAATACGCGAAAATCATTGACAGAATGCACCATGGTGTACTAACAAGTGCCCAGTCTTTGGTTCTCTCATCTGGGGAAAAAATTTTCCTAGTAAGAAGAAATTTAAAAAAATCAGTGACGATATTTACCTGCCAGTGTATTCCAGTAGTAATCGTAAATTTCGGCCAAGCCCATGGTTGCTATTCTCAGTTGCACTTGCGCGAGTCACGTTAGGTCGAAAAAAAATCCAAATGTAATTTTAAAACGCAGACCAAGCCGATTAACACTACTGGCCGCGTCACGAGTCTCTCGTCGTCGAACGCGAAGGGAAGACTGAAGAGGGGTCCGATATATATACTTTTTCGAACTAGTTAATTATTCTTCATGCCTATTCATTTGAGTGTTACGCGCGGTATACGCAAAAACTTAGACTTTCCTCCATTGAAATCGAAAACAACGTGAAACACAATCAAAGCGGATCACCATCTAATTCCGAATCGTCATCGATGCATTTGAATATGTTAAGTTAACACAATGCAAACACGTGAAAACTCAGTGAAGTTTCGCACACGTGAAACGTGCTTTGAGTCGAAGCGTTGATTCTCCATTTGTCCTATCGATACTTTATTCATTGTTATGTTATATCTACAATCGATTGTTTAATAGACCTTTACAACCAACGACTCTCGATTCAATGAGTAATAAATTTAAAATAATGGCAATAATGCACGCACAACTGAAACAAATTCTTCTGAACTACTTTCGGGAGAAAATTAAACAATCGACGAAAAATCAACATTTTGATGTTGATATCGTTTCCGATGACGAACGAGAGCTCGTAAATGCAACGAAAATCGCGACGAGATGAAACCGTACAACGTTTGGGTCGATAATAGAAAATCGTTCCGTCCCACCGTTTTTTCGACGATTCTCGTAAAAGGGAGCACCCGGGACGATAAAAAAGCTACAAAGCTCCCCACCCCTATCGGGATTCATTTTAGATACCTCGGTGTAACCACGGTGGCATGCAACAGGTTGGATGTCAATGTAACATTCATGCAGCCGCTCGCGCGCACGTTCGCGGAGCCTCCAGGTGCTCGAATTGCGCGCGCACTTCTGTAACAGTAGCCCACATTTTACCACCTCGACGCGGACTATGCTCTTTTTCCTGGACTTTTGAATCAAACCTGCCGAGACTTTGCGTCAGCCGATTTCGTAAAATGTTGTGTATAATTAATTGTTTTAAATAGTATGAACAAAATATTTGTTGACAGGTAGCTAATTTAATTTAATTCAATTTGATCGAGAAATTTTATGCTAAATGCACAGAAATTTTTTCTAATAAATTCAAACCGAATTGCACTAGTTACAGACATTTTACAGAGAAAAAAAACTGTAATTCCGACCCTGGCGACTCCAGTGTTAAATAATTAATCGAGAGGGGAAAATCGGTTTCGATTAGCGGAACTCGTAAAGGCCTACGTAATAGGAGAGGACTTCGACCACAATGAGTAACGTCGAAGAATCGATTAAGCGGCCACAACCGAAATCGAGATGACGTGTACCGGTTGGCTTTGAAACGGCCGGGACTGATAGAGGATCAGTTTGTAGCTCGTGCGTCGGAATGAGCGCGTCCCCGAGAGCAGCGGTGAGGCCATCAGACAGGAATACGCGGTAATCCCGAACGGTAATTGCATTTCGCGATATGTCGAATCTCTGCGAACGCGTCCCGCTGGCCGTAGGCGTCGATGGTCTGTGCGGGCTTTTGCCGCTCTCGCCGGATGCACCGAGCGGGGGTGTCCTGTGCACCCAGGACAGCCTCCTCCTCTCCTACGAAGCGACCCCTTACGTGAATGGTCTCGGCGAGTCCCTTGCGTAATATTCGATCCGCTCGTACGTGTGTATGTGTGTGTGTGTGTGTGCGAGTAAGCCTTCGTCTATTAGCCGCACGGTATAGCCGACGATCGAGTAACGTAACAGCCTAGCCTAGGTAACATCAAAGCCAAAGGCATAGTTGCACCCTGGGGACAGCCTATGACGTTACCCACACTATGGTAGGCCGGTGCAGCCGGCGCAGAGGCCGCTCGCCTGCCTCGAGGCGTCATCGACTGTTCCCTCTCGCTTCGAGTATTCCCTCTCTGTTCGATTTCGCCGTAGCCCATCCCGCCACCGAATTTTCCCTGCTAATGCGAAATGGCAGCGTACGTAATCGTCGCGGTCGTCCAAGCGTCATTACGTTGGGAGATAAAGTTTATCTCGTCTCGTCTCGTCTCTCTCTCTCTCTCTCTCTCTCTCTCTCGCTCTCTCTTTCTCTCTTTCTCTCCCTCTCCTTCTTTGACGATTTGTGAATTATTATTTCCATTTGGTTTTATAATTTTTATGAAATAGGTCAATCGCTCGTTTCCTTCTCGTTATACCGAAATGACTTTCGTACTAAGAACGAACTTCATAGCCGAATTTGCATAGTCGTAACCTCTAGCGCGTAGTTCCATCGCTAGAGAATTGAACTCTCGGATTATCGGCGATTTTATACGACAATCAGGATCGTTAAAACGTGATTGCTTTGCAATACCGGGATAAGATTTTTGATATAAAATGTAATTTGCGTGATTTCATTCGAGGAATTATTTTGCACAGGTGCGAAGGATTAAAATGTTCCGATTTAACATTGTGGCAACATCTTCGATATAAAATACACTCCGTGCGATCTAATTCTAGTTCGAGGGGTGAGTTTGTGGAACAGGTGCGAAAAGAGGATTAGGATGTTTCAATTAAATATCGCAGCAAATGTCAAAACTGGCAATAGAAAAATTTGCCGACAAAAGAAGAGCATGGAGGGGAGATACGCACCACGTGCAGTTTCACGCTTTTTAAGCACGGCACATACCGAGTGCCATATGTCGCTTCGTTCGCGAACAATACTTCCAACAAGGCGACGAGCAGCTCCTAATAGCGCCTGTCTTGACCTAATTCATTCAGTTTCGATTGCCGCCAGACCGCAACGCTGACCTACCTTAACAACCACCTTGGCTGTACTTACTACGCTACTCAATGACCGTAGCCTTCATTCTTGGTGCATGAAGAAAATTCTTGAATTATATTTTCTTGAGAAAATTAGAAAAGTAATTACTATAAATTCACAAATCAAAAACTGACCTGATATAAATGTTTTTTTTTTCTCATTTTAGAATGTCTTTGAACTAAAAAATGATAGGTTAAAGCAAATCTATGAGAACTCGTCCAACTTCTTGTGAAAATACGTTATAACAAACACATGTGACTCGTGCTACTCATCGACTTCGTGCCAAAGACGAAAACTTTCTCAGAATGGAAAATGATTCGAAACCGGAATCAGTGTCGTAGCCGTTAAACCGGCGAGAGCCGGGAAGCCGGAACTGGAACCGCAACCGTCACTCGTCGGTTCTCGGTCGAACACGGCAATTAGCGTATCTCGATCCCACGATTGCCCTCTTAAGTGTCCAAATAATCGTAATTCGCGCAAATGTCGCGTTGCGTGCCCTTCGTGGTCGAGCGAGCGCGCAACATATTGCAACCCCCGCGTACGCTCACCTACCCCCTTTAATATATATATATATATACGCGTAATATTACCCGCTACGCGTACGCGGGTACGCAGGTACGGGAGGGATTTTCGCACGGATACGTTTTCGCGCGTACGCGTATGCACGTGCACGTAGCGCGTTCGCTAGGAGCTCGTCAATAGAATCACGCACTTATATGCATTTCCGGTTTGCGATTGAATGAAGAACGAAGCGAGTACGAGTTGGTGAAAACCCTGGAGGGTACGATCCTGAGAAAATTTCTTCTCGCTGGGAATGCGGGCTCGACGCGTTTATTCTCTTTCCCGATTTTCATTAAAAGTAATTAAAAATTCTGACGACAATGCAGGTAATTGTTGGGTTACGTTCCACTGTGAGCGCGCGAGGGGAACTTATCGATCGGACTTTAACATTTCACCGAGCAAGCTCAATAGTACGCCAAGAGAGAAGTATTAACGAATCGGATGAATCATTTGATTAAATTAACGCTAATTAATTGTTCGGAAATATTTAATTGATTCGTTAATCATTTTTAATGAATTCAATGACTATTATCTATTGTTTTACTAAGTACATTTCAACTAAACAATAATAAATTTAATTAAAAATCTTTTTGAGTACAGACAGTTGAATAATAGCATTATTAATGAAGATACAAGTTGGATAAGAATCTCAACGTAGCATTTTAAAAAACTATTCAAATAAAACGTTCTGTGTTTCGAGTAGAATTTGATTGAAAATCTTGCCGAGCATATCCAGAGTTAGTGTTTGCTAAGGGTAGGAGTGACACGTACGAGCGAAGACGTAGAGGGCGAAAAGCGAGAGAGGAATTAGAGAGGAAAGCGATAGAGAGGAGACGGTGGAATGGGGGCGAATGGGCGTTTTCGCGACAATAGGCAGGATGTGCGAAGGGTTACCATTGCAAATCACAATGGTGACCGCAAAACGCGACTGACAGGTTCAATAGACTACATGCAAGCTAGAGAAATGGAGTCCGCGATCGTGAAACGCGCGCAGCCCTATTATTACCGAGATCTCTTTTATTCGTATCGCTCTCTGTGGGAAAGCGCGTATCGAGGGTAGCGAATGTACCTTCCGGAAAGCGAGCGCTATCCAATACGAGAGAGCAGAAAAAGAATTTTCCACGACGCCTCTCGAGGGGCGGGGAGTTGAAGTGCTCGCGCGATAAGCGGACTCGGTACACCCGCTATTCTCAGATCAATCGCTATGTGTCGTAGTTGATGAACAAAAAACCCGAAGAGAGAGAGAGAGAGCGAGAGAGAGGAACAAATCCCCGAAGAGTCTCAGCGGGATGAACGCGTCACGGGGGAAATTTACGTCTTGGTCCCGCACCCCTCTTTATATTTTTCTCCTTAACGCGAGTTTTTAGGACGAATAAAAGAGGACAGATAAAACGTCGGAGCGAAATTAATTCTTCAAATATCGCGTTACACGCCAGGATGCATCGTCATTGGGACGTTGTTTTTTATGCGCGTAATGATCCGCGTAAAATACCGGAGAGATAGAAGATAGCGATGGAGAATTCTTGTTTCGATCTAACAATAAGAATGTCATGTATACATTTTGCTTCAAAAATATCAGGTCTTATTTTTCGACTCGGACTGAGCAACCGGTCCAGTCGGATCATATACTCGTTCGAAATAAATTATCGCCCGTTTTAATTAGACTCGTACGTACAGCGAGAGCGTAGGGTGTAATATTCGTTAATTCGCGCGCGA
Organism: Goniozus legneri; assembly: GCA_003055095.1. NCBI lineage: Eukaryota > Metazoa > Arthropoda > Insecta > Hymenoptera > Bethylidae > Goniozus > Goniozus legneri. Next base: position 203,604 of record NCVS01001029.1, on the reverse strand, counting down.
TATAACACCTGGAAGCGACAGTGAAATATGGCCTCGGACTAATCTCGCTCGAGCTCTCGCGTTCGAGGTTTTCGCTCGGACGAGGTAAAGCTCAGGTGGTGCGGCAGTTAATTTGAAACGCTCCTTCCGCCCTCTCGCGAGGAAAACTCGACGCCGAGGCGAGAATCGAGTCGAAAATCCCGAATTGCAAGCGGAAACTCAGAGACCGAGAAAAGTAAGAGAGGTGGCCGATAACGCCCACCTCGCACGAAATCGCAACCGACGAATCTGACCTTGAAGGCGAGCTATCGAGACTGCACGCGATCACGCCAGGCTCGCTCGACGTCTCGACGTCGCGAGATCGCCGACGAGGAAGTTTCGCAATAAAAATTCTTAGGAGGAGTCTCCCGTTTTCGGCGAGCATCGAAAAATAATTGCGAATTAAGTCCGCAGCCAGTGGGAAATTCGGAGAGCCGAGAACCACCAACGGCCGCTCGTTCGCTTCGTATGGCCGGCAATTACTCTTTTAGGACGATAATAATTTCTGGCCAATTTATCTGCCGAGTCGAAGCTCGCGCCGCGTTACAATACATACGAGTATGTGTATATAGAGAGACTATGTGCGTTTGTACGCGACTGTACATGGTGTCTCGGTTAGATTGCATAGCATACACGTAGAATAGTTCTTAATTTTTCATATTTTCATACAATTTATCGTTAAAAAGTTTATAACTAGAGTAAACGGGTAAAAAAGTACTTCAGGACATATGAATTTTAATTTTTCCTTCTTCTACAGTATTAGAAAAATTTGGAGCAACTGAAATTTCAAATCTGTCAATTATTATACTTTTTTCTGTTTATTTTCTGGTTCAACCGACCCACCTTGTATTTTCATAGCCCACATGTGTTCGTACGTTACTACACGAGAAAAATTTATCTTCCTGGTTCACGAATGACTGGGATGCGTTTCCACGAGTGAGGGCACACGAGGAAGAATAATAACCGACGTTTGGACGATTCGCTCGCCCCTCGCCCCTCCTCGTCGTGTAGCACTGGACGGTGAAAATACTTGGAGACTCGTATGGTTCGCTCGCTAAAGAGACATACCGTGTTCCGGCTCGGACTTACGAGCACCCGCGAGATACTTGGACTCCGGCCATTACGGTTTCGCACAATACGTGGCATACCACTCGCGGGAGAGGGAGATAAACACTGATTTCATTAAGGCAAATGAACTCGTATCGCGTCAACGCTACCTTCCCGACGTACACTCGTATAATACGTCTGATTAAAAAAACTCGTAAAACTTTTTTTGCCTCTCGGTGGTGCTTTATGCGCTCTTTCTCTCGTGCGGCCTCGCGCGATTATGCACGCGGGATTGAAACTTTTAAACGAGAGGATGCGCGAAGCTACAGATATACCGAAAGAAAGGAGAATCAATTTACGGAAAAATCCTCTATTACGCCACCTAAAGAGGTTTTATTAAAAATCTTTAGTATTTAACTATTTTCCATCTTTCGAGCTGGGGAAAATCAAGATCGATTATTTCGTAAAATATCAGTACATAATCTTTGTTCAAGACAGAATATCAACGGAAGAGCACGATATTCAAAAGCGGAACAACGAAACGCCGGAAGAATTGTCAACTGGCGATTTTTCTTTGAAAATTTCAGCTCTCGGTGGAAGGAAGGTTTTGCCTTCTCTCCGAAATCATTCCGCTTTACGATCCATTCATTTCGCCGGAGCGTAGTTTGAAACTCGAGGCTGCCCCTTTCAATTGGATAAAGAAGAGGAGAGAACGCGGCGGTGCGAGAGAGCGCGCGCGATTCCTCGCAAAACCGCGCGAAACACTTTGAATAATACCGCGATTCAAAGTCGTCGCGCGACGGATTTTATATTTTCTCCACTCGTGCGCGCGCGCGCTGCATCGAGAAACTGCCGCTACGTCGCCAGTCCGTCCGTCGCGTGCAACATGACGAAATATAATTGAAATATAAGCGTGTTTCGCTCTCTCTCTCTCACTCTCCGCCTTATTCTCATCTAACTCCCTCGCTTGTGTTTCGCGAGAAAAGCCCGCGACGCGAAATTTGCACCGCAGATTCCCGCCGTCCAACGTCATATATATACGCCGTAAAAGCTCCTTTTACGATTTTATTGCTCCTCCACTTTGCGAAAATACGGCCGTAAAGTTTTTTCACCCCGACGTTTCCTATTATGCACTCACCGTTGAGAATTTTTTTGCTGCCATTTTCCGCGATCGAATCTCTCTCGTCGCGAGGAGACGAACGATTAATTTATAGAGAAATGCGTTGGATTGAAAGATTCACGATTCGAATGAAACTCGAATACTCGGAGAGAGAGTTTTTTAAAATCTAATCAACTGTAGAAAAATAACAAAATATAGTTTTAAGAAGCAGCCCAGAATTACTTGCCTCCACTCGTTCGAGGCAATCCTATCGGTACGTGTAATTAAATGTATCTGAAATTTCCATCGTTGGAGTCCAACGATATTTCGATAAAATTGTTTCTCGCAAAACAAGTTCACATGTCTTTTTAAAATACACTTTAACAACGGAAAAATACATTTACGAAATAATTTTTGGGCATTTTTGACCAAGATGGCCATTTTTGACCAACTTGGTCATCCGTGTCCAACTTGGTCAAGATTGGCCAAAAATTATTTCATAAATGTGTTTAAAGTGTATTTTAAAAAGACATGTGAACTTGTTTTGCGAGAAACAACTTTATCGAAATATCGTTGGACTCCAACGATGGAAACTTCAGATACATGTAATTAATCGCGTACGATCATCAAGATTTTTTACAACTCTGGAAGCTCTAGGGTAGGTCAGTGCGCTCCCTCGGTGAGTTCGTCATCGCGACATTATCATCGTGCGAGGGTTAATGAATAATTTTCGTTATCGGTATGCATCGAGCACGCCCACGCGACCTCAAATAGTTTTTTAATGCCGAATCGGAAACAAAATTATACTCATCGGGGCATCGATGATTTATAATTCTCGATTGAGTGTGGCTCAATCGCGATAGGCGTTCGATCCGGCCGAGTGCCGATAAATTCGCGAGTACTCGCATGAATGCAGAATATGCGAGGGCGAAAGAGAGAGAGAGACGCGAGCGAGTTCTCGCGCAAACTCGATTATACGAGCCCGTACAGAGAATAGCGAAGTATGACGATGGGAATTCGAGTGTTTTACGGTCGGGGAATAACATTGGCGAATCGAATAAATCGAGTGCCAAACGAATTTCGTTAAATCCCACCCGGCGATTTGCCCGGGCGCTCGTTTTATCGGCTATTTAGCCGCGCATTGAAACCTCTTTGAACGGAATTCCACGTCAATCCGATTTCGTATGTACTCCGCTTGCCTTTTCGCTCGATCTCTTTCTCTTTCTCTTCGCCAATTCCCAGCTCTCTCCCTCTCTCTCCTTCTCCCGCTCGCTCCCCGAGGGTAATCGAACGGGGTAACAGCCCTCGCTCTCGCCATCTCGCTCCCTCCCGCGGTATCGCGATAATTCGTACGCCGTCCTAATTGAAGCCGCAAAACCTAATTTCCGTGAGTGCTCGCCGCGGAGAGGACAGAACCGTCGACTCCTCCGGTCCCCGACGAGCCCGGACGAGGTCAGCGAGGATATTTTTATTCCTATCGGACGATAAAATCGGCACGGGCGATGGAGTCGGGGAAAATAATGAGAGGATTACGTACGCGCTTTGCGCATTTGTCGCTCCGCGCGAGCCACCCTCCGCGAAATCGCGAGGATCGCGTGCCGGTTATAATTTCGAGAGAGCGTTCTCTCTCTCTGATCGCGAGAACGCGTGTCATTTCGTGTGCGGGAAAAATGGCCGGGGAGGATTTTTGCGGACGGCAATCGACGCGAGTAAGATGTACGCGTTAGGTGCTTACCAGTTCGACCCCCTCCACTCTAACGACGGAGAGCCACTAGCGCCGTTAAAAACAGATAAACGACAACGCACGGTCACGCATCGCCCATTATCCGCAAAATTATGCATTTCCGTGTAATATTAATAAAGGGCGACACCAGATAATCGCGCTTAATACGAATGATTCGCGTTATCGCGATAACCCCCCGCCCGCCATGGGAAACTAATTGAAATTGAAAATACGGTCATTTTCGTGATTATGCGAGAGAACGAGAGAGCCGGTAGAAAAATTGTGGGGATGAATTTGTAAAAAAAAAACTTGTTAATACACGATAGCCTATTAAATGTCGAAAACGTGTATTTTTAAATTCACATTAAGAGATAACCGAGTTCATAAATCCTTTAAATGTTTTCAATATTTCAATACTTAAATATTTCATTGGCATGAAATCACAGAGACAGAAATTACCACAGTCTCGAATCCAATTTGAGAAAATTTTTTGCTAGCTGAATGTAAATAAAAACGCGGCAATTGCTTATAATATCGATAACGATCGATCGGATGAAATTGACGGACGGCTCTTTTTTGGGCTCGCTTTTATCGATCGGCTGTTCTTACTCTCGCTTTACGAGCATCCTTGACGAAGGTCAGTGCGCGGCGTCTTTGCCGTCGGTTACGAGAGCGAAGGAGGAGAAGGAGGACGAGGAGGAGGGCGAGGAGGAGGAAGAGGAAAGAGAGAAGGAGTCCTTTTGCGACATGCGTGCCGCACGCGCTCGTTCAACGGAACCCTCGAGGGGCCGCGCACTCTCTCGATCTTATCGCGACGCGCGCTCCGCTTTTACGCAACGCCGAAGGTATGCCCTTTCTCGGCGCCACGCGTATGTAATTATTAGAGGGTGCATCGTACAGTCACTCTCGTACTCTCGCGATTCGTTATTAGCGGTAAATGCATCCCGGAGAGAAAATTTCGCTGCTGCAGCGAATAATAAATATTCAATTTGTATTTTCACTTTGATCGGATTTTTTTTGTAATTCTCAAGTTGAACTTTTCAACTTCAAGTAACCGTTGTTAAACTGATCCAAATATTCGATACAACAACTTAACAAAGTTGTCTTAGTTGTTGCGATTATTAACTTAATCTTTTCCTACTGTTCTATTCAATAACCAAAGTATTAAATTCAACCAGAAGACTCTCCCGATGAGCGCTGAAAAGGGAAAACTCGAAGAACCGAGGCATTTACGATATCGTGTAGAGTAAAAAAATCTACATGCACTTGGCTTTATCGACTAGCCGCGCGAACATAAAAATGCGTAAAACCGGAAAGTAACGAGTTGCAAGGTGGGTATATTAATAATATAATTAATGTGGCATGTACCGAGTCGATTTGCATACCCGACGCGGCAAGTGCGTCGCGTTCCTCGAGAAAATTCTCGATACGAAAGGTTGCAGCGCGTTTCCTGAATCGATAGATCTCGCTGGGCGTTTCGCAGCGTGGCGATGGATCGAACGGGAGCGCGAAACTGCGGTTAATTTGCATAGAGAAGAACATTAGTTAATTACCGGGGACATAACCAATGATTGGTGATCGAGCGAGAGTCACAACTCACCCGGCGCGGAGGGGGTAAGCCCGAAGTTATTGCCCGGATCATCGTTAAAACTCGAAATGTATCAGTCAGCCGGGCGATCATGAATTTAATCCTGTAACGTGACCGGGCAACGTGTAAATCTCGTTATCGTTGACAAACTCGCCCCCGGCCAATTTTTACTCCCGAAATGGGGTTTTCGGCGACGATTCGAGGGCGAAAAAAAAGGAGAAAATTTGGAATTTTTAATAACACGCAGAGTACACAGAGGGAGGCTCGGGATTTGCGTCGGGTAATTCGAGACGAGCCCGGGCAAAACCGCGAGACTATCGATGCTCCTCGCTAATTACCTGGGTTGCTGACGGAGCGTAGGAGAGAGAGAGAGAGAGAGAGAGAGAGAGAGAGAGAGAGAGAGCGAGATATGGAAAACGCGGCCGGATTAAGAGCGTCGGCACGAAAATGAAAAAGCTGTTATATTCCAACGAGCGATGCAGATCTCGACGGTAAATCCCTTCCTCCCGGTCCCCGTAACGAGTTTTCGTGCTCGCGCGCTGCGGAGACGGACAAAGAAGCGAGGATCGCGCGAAGGGAGCAACCAGCAACGCATCGAGGCCGTATCACCAGCAGCGAGTGGTGTATCTTGCGACTTTTCGAGTTATCAACGGGGGTTTTATTAATGACAGCTAGACGGGAAGCTCCCGGGGTTTATGGTGGACATAAACTCTAAACTGATTAACAGTAGCCGCGCGTTTCTCTGTCTCCCTCGCTCTCGACGCGACGTTAAGTTCGAGCACTCGGGGATGCATTGTACGCGTACAGGGTGTTCGAAACGAGCGTGTGATCCTCGAATAATGAAAAGCTCGCGAAATTTCGAATCACTATGTTTATTGTGTTAAATATTTAGTTTTGTCTAGATGAGGAATGATTTTTAGTTGCTTAGGTGTAACTGTTGAGTTATACATTGAATCAACTGTTAACACATTGTAAAATTTACTGTATTAGTAAAATTTAAATTTTATACTGTACTAATTTGAAAAATTCGAAAAGACAGGTATATCGATGATTCCATAATTTTCCATCAGCTTCGGGATCGGGATAATTCGAGGACACCCTGTACAGATATATGTATGCTGCATGTACAGAGAGCGGGCTATATGCGGTCCAGCCGTGTATAGGGAAACCAAACTACCCCGTGTGCCACGACTCTCGTTAGCAATACCCCTACCGGTTTATAGGCCATCGTCGCCGGAATTAACATTGCCCAATTAAATTGATAGATGCCCACGAGCACCATAGTCTGCCTGTAGCAAAATTTCCCTCAAATAAGATTACCCAGTTATAAAAATACTCGCTCTTATCGTCGGGGAATGTGAGAAGAAAGTTGAAACAAACCAGAGTAGGAAAAATTGATCGATTGTTAGTCGCCTTTAAGTCTGTATTTTGTCTCATTTTATTGTCATCTAGTTACTCAGTCGCGATTTTACAAATACTTCATCGAGTCAACAAAACACAAACACGGCCAAGAAACCGATCAAATTTTTCGGCTCGATTTTATTCGCATTTCGGGTAAAAAAATTTACTCTGACCTTTTCGGCGTAGTCTCGCTCCAATCAGGGGCCAGCCAAGTCACACGCACTTTACTCGTATCTACACTGAAAGCTCGCGAAAAAAGTTTTCACAACACGACGCGACTGACATTTCGAAAACAACAATGGCCGCTACTGCGTCACACATGGCCAAAACTATGATCTACGTAGATCGCCAAAATTGTTATTAATATGAAAATTGATGTAACTTGTCCAGACACGGTTAGTTCCAACGTTCGCCACGAGTGGCGCTAGTAACAATCCTAGCGGTAGAGATTGCGCAGTTCCGAGTCTTAGACTGCGCATGATGCTGTGGCGGCCATTATTGTTTTGAAATGTAAATCGCGTCGTGTTTTGAGAACTTTTTTCGCGAGTTTTTAATGTAAGTGCGGGTTTAAAGTGTAGTTTTGAGTGATCAAAGCTTGAACGGCCTCTGATTGGAGCGAGATTTATATGCCGAAACATAAGTGTGAATTGTTTACTTGGGAGGTTGACAAAATCAAGCCGAGAAACATAATCGGTTTTTTGACTGTCTGAAAGTCAATATTTAGGCTGTAGTTGAGAAAATCGCGACTAAAAACCCGAATGAATCAAAAATCAAATGAAACAGAATACAGACTATTTATGACTAAACAACCGATCAAATTTTTTCACTCGCGAATCGAGACCTCAAACTAGCCAACGCTGAAAGCAACTGGACTCAAAATTCGACTCATGAAAAATTCTTACTTTTATAAAAGACAGTTGACAACTATCCTACGCAAAACCACGGACTCGAATAAGAATTACTCTCGTCCGAAACGGTCGATAGGGGACACCGCGAGTGTTGAAAGAGAATAAAGAAAACGGGAGGGTAAAAAGCGAGGTGTGGGCTCCGGGTGCTCGCTCGACGTCAGTAGAGCGCGATTAAATACGGCGCGCGTTCTCGGTGACCGACCCTTGTCTTTTGATCCTCTCTCTCTGTCCTCGTTGTCGACGTCACCGTGCGCAAATGAGAGAAAAAAAAAGAGAAGAGTTCGCCAGCCTCCGGCCTCCGTTCCTCTTTTTTAGCCACTGTGAATCGCAAAGCGGATTAAGGTACGACGTTAAACTCGACCTCTCGTAATCCGTTCTCGTCGGCGCTCTCGCTGTTCGTATCGCCGGTGCGCTCTTCCCTTTGTGCGTACCGATCGAGCTCGTGTGTATATACGTGACCCCTCGATGCGGCGCGAAGCGCGCTTCGATGGCGATAAACTCGCCGCGAATAAATAATATCTATTAATTATGTTTGTCCAAGCGAGATCATCGGGGGCCGAGAGAGAGAGAGAGGACGAAATGGACGGATAAGGTGGGTGGGCAGAGCCCGATGGGTGGGATGCTCGGGAGCAATAAACGGCGCGGGCGCGGTTTATCACGAAACGGAATTAAACGGTTTACGACTGGGCCACAGATTAGTACGGACGCGATGGACGAATGCGAGGGTGGACTCGCGTAACACCACCCACCCCCCTGCCTCCTTCGGTGCCCGCTGGCTCGATATGGGTTAGGTTACTGCCCGAACCGAACCCCTTCCGTACTCCCCCCGCGCCCGTTTCGATCCACCTATACACCACGCACGTACCGCGCGTACACGCACCGAAGATAAGGATTGCGTATGCATATTTTTTTTCCTCAAATCTCTCTCTCTCTCTCTCTCTCTCTCTCTCTCTATCGCGGATATCAAATTCTAACTTTTTCCGTATATTCTCATTCGCACGGCATCGACGTCAAATTGAATTAAATCGACAGCGAGAGGTAATGATCGTATGAATATTCAAATGGCCATCAAAGCGAAATTGAGCAGCGCCGGTTGATTCGTCGAAAATTGACGCGATGGAAATTTTCAGCGAAGAAAAATCGATGCCGTGACGTATTATATTTGTACAATATAACGCTCTTTGCGATCGTACGACGCGATCGGTTGCCCGAGCTCGCCGAGCGCCTATGTGTGCGTACGGGTGGATGAAACTCAACACCGTTAATCTCGCATCAAATCGAGAAGGTTTGTAGCTCGCCTTGACGATCGACCCCTGGTTTACGCGCGCGAACCAACCTGCACCGAGCCAGGGCCGTAGGAATGTTCCAGTCCTAAGAGGATCGTTCCACAACGAAATTCGGGCAATTTTAAATGAGATACACTGAGAAAGATTTGTTCAACTGACTATTATGTTGAGATAAACGTAACGATATTTCGATGGAAGAAAAATCCTTTAGGTTGAAAATATTTAATAGAAATATCAATAGATTTGTTGGTTCGATGAATTTTTTGTTGAATCAAACGATTGTTTTATTGAATTCACAAAATATCACATCAGAGGAAGCACGATAGGGTGCTGGTTTCGCAGGATCGTATCCTCGCGATACGCCACTGGGACGACGGCCGATCCAGATACTCGCGCACTGCAGGAGAGACGGACCGAGAACTTCGGGGTCTGATTTATTCAGTGGCCATTTTCCGAGTTTCTCGCTCGTGGCAAGCCGCGCGCTACCGGGATATGCGATAAGAGAATTACGATAATTGGACCTGGCGCTTTCAGTACCTTCCCTCCCGCCCTCTCCTATTCTCGTTCCGAATCTAACGAGGTTCTCAACGCCCCCTTCTCGCGAAATTCGTCTTCGACTGTTACGAGGGAAACCGCTATCCATAGATATACAACGCAGCCATCTAGAAATCGAATAACGCGAAGACGCGACGGCCGGTTTTACTCTCATTTGCAATTTCGACTGTACAGAATTCTCCCTGTCTCTCTCTCTCTCTCTCTTGCGTCCTAAGGCACGATCGGTTCGATTAATCGCGTCCGGAGCGATACGAGCTCGTAATCGATTGGCGCTGCGTATACAGCGTCGCATACCTATAAATCATAAATCTCCATTCGCCTCGATAATTAATTCATGGGACGAGCTTGACTCCGTCCCCGCAGCGTCCCACACGGTTTGCGCCATCGAGCTCGCGATATATTTTTTTTTTCCCTCCTTTCCTTCCTTCAACCCTCTCCCGGCCCCCGGAGCGTAGCTCGCTCGCGGTATAATACACGCTCGAGTGGCTCGGGCTCACAAAAGAGGGGAAAATTGTTTCGTTTTAAACGCGGCGTATTATTTCAACGATCGTCGTGCGCTCATTATCTCGACGCGTTGATGGAGCACCCGAAGTAGAACTCTCGTCGAATATAAGTGCGTAGGACGAATAGGGAGCCGGCGAAGGGACCCGCAAGGATAACGGCGCATTATGTGTACACAGTGGGAAGAAAGGGGAGGGGGGAGGAGGAGGGAATCTACCTGCGGGCGATACGCGCGTATTAAATTAACCCCCGCCGAGTGCTGTTTCCCTCTCGTCGTCCCGGTACACTTCCACGTTCGCCTCGCGTGTCCCGCTCGTCCGGGAATGTTGGAAAGCTAAGCGCGGACACTAAGAATTCATTAGCCGAGCTCGACGTCCCACGCCGAGCCTATACTGGGTGACTCCGATCGAACAATCTTACTACTTAGTTTTATTACTTATTTTCATTCTAATAAAAAAGACGAAGTATCATAATTTTACAAAATAATGATGATTGCACTATAAATGAAATTTTGTTGGATGTACTCAGTATTTGCATAGGCTTAAATAAATATTTAATCATTTTGAACAACAATTCATTTTATCGAATTGAATATTTATTTGAACGTATGTAAATAAATATTGAGTATGTTCAACATGCTTTTCAGTGTAGTAACAAATCGACAAATTTCTGTCGTATTCTACTTTTATATTTTTTTGATTCTACACATTTATTGTAAAATATCCAAGTTCGAATATGTTTCAGATTGAGGAGTAGACTGTTTTATTTCGATGCGAGTTTTTCGTCGTCACACACAAGTTTGTAAATACTGTCATCTGGTGAAATTGAGTACCCTATAGAACAACACGTCCAGATGACTCTGCACGCACGACGTCCCAAGATCGATAGATCCTCGCCGAGAGAGTCGAGCCATTACACCGATCTAGATAAACCGGCCGTCTCAATTGCGATAGAGCCTCGCGTTTTACCTCCCAATCTCGAATGGACAATCTCCCGGCAAAGATGCGGGATCGGATTTTTCGGAATTCTCGATGCAATTAGCTAATTAACGCCGGTCTATATTTCACCGGTGCGAATCGCGTCAGAGAAGACGTACGAGGCGATTCTCGCTAGACGAGCCTACGAGAGGCTCGTGGGGATGGCGCGAAGGTTCGTTGTCGCTTACTCGTACAGCGAAATTAAGCAAATTTGGCAAACGAGTCCATTTCCTCTTCATTTGCTAAAAACAAATCGCGAGGTGGCTGTTCGTTAGCCGGCGAGTGCACTTAGCTGATGAGGGCGCGCGTGTGCGGAGTGCAAGACTCACGCGACCGCTCGTTACACGCCTATCACGCGAGCACCGAGCTTGTTTTACTCGCTTCACAGCCGAATCGAATTTGAATAAACACGTAGCCCGATATGTTCGTACACATCGATCGCGCCACGCTCGTTTTTTCCCTCCCGTCCTGTCGTGTAAAACCGTAAACGACGACGTTACACCTCTTCGCGCGTAGACACTTTCACACTGGAAAATGACAAGCTAGATAAAAAAGAAGAAATTACGCTACGAGCGTGTGAAATATTTATATCGCGAGCTCTCTAATATATCCTTGATCGAGTATAAATAGCGCTCGATGGACGGGCACCGGAAAAAAAGGAAAAATTAGAGGGTTCCGAGCGAAAATGACGGGCACGCATATCCGGGGCGTAATCGTATTACCCTGTGGAAAAAAAAATGGAGAAGTAAAAGGGGTAGTCGAGAAAATCGGGGCTGAAAAACCCGCGAGTCGGTGAGAACCTATCGTTAACTCCTGTTTGGTCACGTGGCCGGGCATTACGTCGCGAGAGCCGCGCCGTGGTAATTTATTTCCCCGACGATAATAAGCCCGGGCCCATTGTCCTGTAACCGAGGATAAATAAGCGTATGATATTGCGAGCCACGAGGCGCGTGGGTGTGCGCGGAGTGAGAGAGAAAGAAGAGAAAAGAGAAAGAGAGAGGAGTTAATGAGGTGGTTTTATGCAAAATTCACTTTTTAACAGATTTTCTTTGAATGCTTTATTTTGATATTATCTAGTAATCCAAGAAAATCGATCGGACGTACAAATCAATCTTGAACCAAAATTTCGCGCGACACGATAATTTTCGTACAATCAATGACCGCGATGAATGTTCAACGAGCGTAATCGGTTCCTCGATCGCGTGATATCGGCCGCGTTCATATTTCATGGGATCTGCGTTTCCTCCGAGATGTCGTGGTATTAGGGCGCGCGCACGCATCGAGTCCTTCGGCTAATAATTTCCTAATGCTCCCCCTCCCCTCTCAACTCTAGTCGCGAGCCGGAAGCGATAATAACGGCCATCTCGGACGATTCGATCGCTCGGAAATTACGTCACGACGATAAGTCTAATTTTAACGTCATTATACCGAGAGTGAAAAAAAAATAAACAAATCGGCGGGGGTGGGTTCGCAATCTTCGCAGGATGAAACGATAGAGATATCGGGCGTCCGAGCGAGCGGAATGGATAGTTGATCGAGCGTGAACAAGCGGGTCGTTAGAGGCGATAAGTTATCCGTCTAACCGTGAGCCTCCTCTCGATGCAGCGCAGTAAGGAGAGGAAGGGGGGGGGGCTAGAAAAATGCGCCGTTGCGCCACACAATGGTGCACTTTATCCGCGTAATTGACTCAATGACCATTCGCCGACGTGGATGCTCCGTCGCGTATAGATTCGCTTCTTTATCCGGCTGACCCACTCAGATTGGCCACAACGCAGAAGACGCGCTACGGAATTGGAAGGGAAACGAGCTGCGCTGGGTGTTCGCGATCGAGTTTATTATTACCCGCGGTAATGAGTCACAGTAACATCCGCGATGATTTGTCCGTCGAAAACGAGAGCTGACGAGAGCCACGAGATCGTTGGCCCGACGGAATCGAATGTCGGGAGGCTCATCGACGCTCGATAGCGTAATCGAATAGCGCTTAGATAACTCATTATGGTTATTACGCGTTATATTACACCGATAAGGTCGAACAAGTACGAGGCGAGTCGATCGAGATAGCGAAAACGAGCGCACTCGCCAGTTTTATTTTCTATGAGCCGAGAGAGTCTATTTTATCCTCGCCTCGTTTCCTTATATACGGCTGTACGCGCGAGTTTCGGCAGTTTAAACCGAGCTTTATCGACTAATTTCGCCCGTAGCGAAAGACAGTGGCGAGGACGCTCGGCGAGATGTACAGCCTGATTGGCTCGTTCGCTAGTTTCGAAGTCGATAAACCGAGAGAGGGAGAGAGAGAAGTTTTGATACCGAGACTCCTCGCGACGGAAATGGCCAAGATTTTGTCCAAATCAACGCGAAATCCACTTGGATTTAATATGATTAAAAGGTTAGTGTAGAGAAAATATTTTTTCAAAGTTTAAAGTATTATTTTTGAATCTTAGTTGTTCTACTCTCAGTTTACTCATAACGCATTATCGATTGACGATAAATCGAAAATTCGCAATGTCACTCTCGACATTATCGCTCTTGTGCATCCGGTTAATTGAACATCGATGCAGATGCACTCGAGTCGTACGATACACGCGCTCTTTATCGCCCAACGACAAAACAAAAATCTTCCACGCGCTCCTGCTGCGTACTCTCCCAATAACGCGAGTACTCAATACCAGCATTATCTACGATGCGCTATTTTACCCCCAAGTGCGCCCTCTGCTCGGTTGACAAACAATAACAGACTGAAAGAGGAGATCGGCCGCACGTGTTTTCTTCGTTATTCGAATTACTGTTTTGAACGGAATGTGTTGACGTTGACGAGCCTCGACGAGCCTCGAATCACGTAGACTAAATTTTTCGTAGTACACGAGCATTTTTATCACGGATAAAATATCACCCGGCTGGAAATGTATGATCCTCGTAAATTGGTGCGAATGACATAACAATTTCTCGTAGCAAACATGAATCAAATTTACGCTTCCCAATTAATCAAATCTTTCGTAATTGTAGGACCGTATAATCTAAATATTTTAATGATCGGAATTTGATATTCAATTTTAATAACGCAATCGTATAATTCGTATCCTAATTATTTCGCTACAGAGAATATCGCATTCGGGTTCAAACCGGATCATTAAAGCTCGTCAATTTTATCGTCGAATGTACGTTCATAAAACACATTATCGCTATAATCTCGGCATCTAACTGAAATAAATTAAGATACACCCGTCTAACAGGGAGCTTGTTATAGAAATCCAACGTTTATTCCTCGTAAGTGACTAACCGATCGGGAAGCGAGAGCGCGAAAGGAGCCCTCCGTTACATCGGTTTGTTTTGACACTCAGTGACAATTCGCGACAAATCCATTAATCTATTGCGGACTTTTGTGCTCCAGATAGGGCCCATTACATTATCAGTGTAAAGTAGAAGCGGCGCGCCCGTACGAGCCCCCCCCCCC
>NCVS01001029.1:94695-169119 GCA_003055095.1 Goniozus legneri | reverse complement strand
GGGGGGGGGCGAGATAGAGAAAAGTTAATAAAGAAAGGGGGATGGGGTGCAACGCTGACAACGTATAAGATTCTGATAAGAAGAAACACGTACTGCAATGGTATAAATAGTAGTCACTCTAGAAAACTGCGTCGTAAGCAGTTGCCTCACGTAAGCAATTTCTACCACGCAGTTTTCCGGAGCGACTTTTCGGCTTCGCCCACACACCTTCGCTATCTTTTTCTCTTTATTCTCCGCCACTATTCCAAACGCGAGCGGTGAAATTCTACCGCGGCTATAAACCGTTTTACAATATATAAATTGGGAGGGAAGAATTTTCCTTATTCTCCACGTCGAAAAATTTGTACGGTTTTGAGGTAGGCCTTTGTATAATTTCTTATTTTCAAAATACTATACAAAACACTCGATCTTTATACTTATTGAAATAAAATTAAAAAACAAACAACACCGAAGAATACTACTGAGAGAATTTAAATTCGTGCGAGAAATCGTTCAAATTTTGACTCGGGATCCTCACACACAGTAAGAATTCAAATTTGAAATGAAAAAAAATGAAATAAAAATTGCAAATTCCTGACTCCGCATTCCTGGAGGCAATACGAATACGAGCAATCTACATTCCGGAAGGTCCGGGTCTCAAAAATGAAAACGCGGTATTCGCATCAACGCCTCGCGAAAGAATTAAACGCGCGCGGTAGGTACGTTTATTATGCACCCTAAAGTATAGTTATGTGATAATAAAAACAAAGCACTGTGGGCGGAGTAAGAACGAGCAAACACTCGTCGTTGACCGTATCATTACGTACGACATACCGTGCGGTTTCGTTACTTTTTTTTTATTCTTACTTATAAAACCGACGAAACGTGTTATTGAAAATTTCGTAACGATGAAATTTTCCTCGCGCTACCCTCGAACTGCGAGAGCGGACGCAGAAATCATTTTTCGGACAAAGAGACGAGCCCTCGTTGCGTCGAGAGTGCAACATTTATGGGGCTCCTATGTCAATCGGTTTTTATAGCTAGCGTTTAAAGTTGCGTTGCCATCTTAAAAAGGATCACCTCGTTTTCGAAAAGTGCGCTACGTGTGTCAGAAGTTCGCGATGAACAAAGCCGCGGATATTTTAACGACGGTAATAATTCTCGTCGAGTACTGTGAATTATAGAAATACGATTTTCCGCTAGCGTTTCTTTCGTTTCTTACAATTTTTATGAAACGAGAATGGGTAATGGTAACGACAACGTATGTACAACACGCGGTAAAGATAAAATGACATAGTTTATTCGAATGATTAGAGATCGTGATACATAATTCTTTACTTCATAAACTCAATTTTCTTGACTCTACACCAGTATTGATCTAGCGGTATACCTAACGACGACTGTCTAGCCTCGGTAAATTTCTGAGGTGACTCATACAATTTACCTATATACATCGAGATTATTGAGTATGAGATAATATCACCTAACAGTCTCCTGACCACGTCTACCTGCTGTACACGCAATAATGCAAATGAAACAAAGAAAATTATTCGAGCTAACGTATTTAAATTACTAAAATGAAAGTTTTATTGAAGAAGAATTTTTCTTATAAAAAATTGTTTATTAGCTATTGGTATTAAATCATTTACTGTTTATCGGAATGCTTCACTGACCCAATTTTAAAATCTTTCCACACATAGTGTCTGGATTAAATAAGAAAAGATTATTGTGAGGAGCTTCTTTCTGGGATACAGTTTTAATAATTTCTTGACCCATTACTCCACCAAGTATAGCGCAAACAGGACTTACTTGTGCATACAAGTCACCACTTCAAGAAAAATTAATTTATTAGTCTTATTTATTAATTTAACGTAGATTAATAAAATACTCACTGAATCAAATGGTCGATTTTATCATCAAGACTATATTTCGTAATTATAGATTGTGCTTCTGCCATGAGGTTTGCGTTCTTTCTTTCGCTTGGTAACGGATCTTTACCATATTTTTCTCGATAATTAAGCATAACTATGAATAAATAAATATATAATTAACTACGTTGTAAAATTATATTGAAGAAATAGAGAGTACAAATGTACTTACTTAACATCAAATAATATATTTCCGATTCTTTTGGTAATTTTTGAGCATCTAAGATTTCGTTAAATGGAACAAAAGTTTCAGTCTTCTTAACTGTTACGACAACAGTTTCAAATTTCTCTTTTTTAGTAGGACTGCTATTTCCTTCTGAATTTTGTACTTTCTTGGTTTGACTTATATCTCTGAACAAAATAAAAGAATTATAAAAAATTCCATTCGTTACATTAATTTAATTCATATACTTACTCAACAAACTCGTGTGTACCTAAATCTGCAAATGTATACCCTATCATACCCCATACATCACCAGCAAAAAATTTAATACTGTGTTCTCTACAAAGTGTATTTAATCTTGTAATTTGAGTTATTGTACACTGCGTAGCGCAAATAACATCAAAGTTTCGAAAATATTCATCAGGTTTTTCATCAAGATTGCCTGAATCAGCAGTAACGTTAACCATGGGATTTAAGTTCTGTGCTCTTTGTAATGAAGATTCAGCTCGCTAAAAAAAGATGTGTAACTTTGTAGTTATATTTCTGATTAAAATAACATATGTGTAATTATAAGAAAACTCACATTTTTTCCCAAATCGAATTTTGGTGCCAAAAATTGGGAACAAGTGTCTTCTATTGTTAATTCACGATGATCTAAGAAAGTAACTGATTTAACACCAGCCAAAATGATATTTTTCGCAATTTCAGCACCAAAGCCGTTTAAACCAATAAGTAAAATTTTTGATGATCGTAATCTAAAAAAGAAAACGGGTTATAAATAATTTTTTAAGCCGGCTTTTTGTAGGTTATGATTATTCAGACATACCGCTTTTGCGATTCGAGACCCCATAAACGAATTTGACGATCGTATAACTCTGCTTCGGCATCTGTTAACTCATTATTGTGATTTTCACTGTTTTCTGCCATGTTTATTTTTTAATTAAACACTTTTAAATATTTTATTTTAATCACCGCGCACCGTCAGTACAAATTCGTATTCTGCTTTGTTGTATGTCAAATTTTTCAGACCATTTGTAAATATACTAGGAATCTACTTTATTAACTAGAATAGCATCATCGTGCCACTTTACCGCATGGCGACATCTCTAGATGCTAGAGATCTACCTTATCGACGAAAGAAGAGTTCTTCCATTATCTACTACGCCACTGCAGAGTGCAGACACCTTTCTTACCTACTTCTAACCTTAAAAATGAAAGATTTCTACTTTATCAATATAGGATGTAGTATAGTAATTTGTGGGTGTCAAACTTTTAATGACAGTTCATCGCAATAAATTAAGTTTTTCGATTTCTAAAATACCCAAAATATTTTTTAACACACATAAAATATGTGCTACAGATGAGCATTAATATGACTATGAATAAATTAAAAAATTATACTCTATTTGAATCTCGAACAGTTAGCTAGGTTAAACAATGAAGAATCATGTGTTGTTATACTCATCATATTAAATGAAAAAATCAATTTATAATCAATTTTTAAGTGAAATCATTACTGAAATTCCCAATAACTGATAGATTTATCAAAAAGTAAGTAAATATCAATTTATTTTGAGTAATCATAAAATATTAAATTTTTCCATATGTTGAATTATTCATTTATAAATAGGTTTCAATTAAAACAATGACAATAATTAGTATCATAATTTATAATTTATTTTCAATCAAATTTTTCAATAAGGTTTCTAATTATTAACTAACTGTAACTCTTTTAATAGAAAATCATGAATGTTCCTCCAGAAGAATACGTTGATGAGACATTTTTTTACAAGTTTTCAACATGCACAACAAATCAGGACTATACTCTAGAAATTCCAATAAAAATTCCATTTGAAGGATCTGTTAAAGAACTGGCTTATCGGATAATATCATCTTTCAAATTGCCATGTTATGTGGAAAAGGATTTAATGGAAAGCCTACAAAATAAAACGAAACAACTCACTCTCCAATTTTACGATGAACGAGCAGAAAAGCTTATAAATGATGCTAGAAAAAATGAACTAGACATTGAAGATATTATTAAACATTGGGAAAAAACATACAAACAAAAAACTGTTGAATATGCAGATCCAATTGGAACAACAGACGAAGAATTGTTTGCCGCAGCCTATCATAAATTAGTACATTCTCCATCGTTAGAACCTATTTTACAAGCTGAACACAAGTTTGGAAAAGATGTTACCGAAGTGATTCAGATGCGTGATTCAGAATATGAGCAGTTAACGCAAAAGTCAGTAAATAAATTAATTTAATTATTTTTTATATCTCAAAATATGATTTCAATATAGACATTGAATGTCATTTTCATAATTATTCTGTACTGAAGAGAATCATTTTTTACTTTATATAGGCAAACTGAAGAAATGAGACTTGCTGTTGAGTCGTTAGAAGCAGGTTCAACTGAAAAATCTATAAATGAGATGGCTGGGCGACATTTCGAAGAACAAAGTTTACTACAAGGTCACTGGGGTTCTAGAATAGATGCTTTGAAATTAGACCAAAAAAGACAATATCGAAATTGGATCATGAGGTTGTTAGAAGAACAGCAAACTAATATGATACCGACTCCTGTGTAAATATTGAAAAATTTTTTATACATAGAGTATTCTTTTTTAATAATCTACTGAATTTCTCATTTATAGGGGATCTCCAATGGTTTCAATGCCACCTATACGACCAGCTTTAAATTCGTTTGTTCATAATGAAGAAAAAATAACAACAGATTATCCACTCTTAGAAGAAAGTTTTACAATACATTTGGGTTCTCAGATGAAACAAATGCATAACATTCGAATTTTAACAGGAGATATCTTGGATTTTTGTAGAACAAAAAATAGTGATTCTGGGTAGGTGTACAAAGAAATTACAAGAGAATAATTCTTTAATCAACACTATTTTTCTAGAATGGATCCAACCCCACAAAGATTACAAACAGCCTTGGGCTTATATTCTAATGATTTATGTGGAATAGTTCTCCTTAGTGATAATCATTTAGGAAGTTACTCAGGAATTACAAAAGGTTATTCTTCATTCCAGTTCTCTGTGCACTCTTTATTTATAAATTAGATTTTTAATTACGTAATAAATGGTTGATATAATTTTTAGAATTATGTTCAATATCTCAATTGACAACAGAATTCCATTTTTTACCGATTGATGAACAATTGGAAAAAATTCGGGAAGATGTCAAGGAAGCAGTGGCATGGAGGCAACTGCATCATAAAGAAGGACTTGAAACACAGGTTGGGAATGGTCAAATTAAATTCAAACTCCATTTTTAAAAAATTATTTTTATTAACTTTCTAGCTGAAAAAATCATCAACTAGTAAGAGTTTACAAACAGGTGATGTTTTTATTACAAGGCATTCAAATTTGGCCCAAGTTCATGTTGTGTTTCACATGGTAGTTAACGATTCACTACGATCCGGTAAATAACAATTGTTGAAAATAATACTAAAAATATTGAATGTTTCATTGGAGTGATAATTTAAGGTGATATCAATTCGAGACATCCGGTCATATTGGGATTGAGAAATATATTAAAAACGGCATGCTGCAACGATGTAACGACGTTAACGATTCCAGTGCTGTTGGTTCATGAAATGTCAGAGGTATATTTCAGTAAATAAAGAAATACAAAACTTCATAAATTTGCATCAACGTTTTAAAAAAACACAATTCATCTTCCAGGATATGACAGTGGCATGGTGTACCAAACGAGCAGAATTAGTATTTAAATGCGTTAAAGGTTTTATGATTGAAATGGCGTCATGGGGTGGTGCTGAATTGAAGAACCTACAATTTCTGGTACCAAAGGTAGGTTTCTAGTAGTGGTCTTATTTATAAAAAAAAAAAAAAAGAAACAGTAGCACGTTGAATGCAGCATTGGTCCTTGGTGGTGCATAATGAAATTTCTATTTAACCGCTGTTGGTCCTCGTTGACCATGAACAGGTCCGTTTAGCAGGTATAGATACCTGAGTCTGCAAATATCAGAGTTTGTGAATGAACCTAGTGACAGTTTAACAATGACAGAGTGTAGTGAAAGTACAACAATATAGACACCGCCCTCAACGTGGTAAATGAAGAAATTGTATACTTTATATTTAAATTGTTTACAGGGGATGTCCGAAGAGGTTTTTGGAACACTCGCTACAATGTTGCCTAGTATATTTCGTGTATCAAATCCTCTTGTATTCAAAGCTACAAGCACACCGCAGACACCGAAAAAATAAATGCTCATCTTGCCCTCTATTATCTGAATCACACCCAAATACTATATTTGTTACTATGTATCGAGTGTTATAAGCACAATCATTTTTTAAGCGCGAAACATGATACCGCGCTTTGGTACATAAACATTCGGCGTTTATGTTACTTCTGGCACGATTGACTTTCGTGTAACGACGATATTCACAGTACAAACGGATAATTTCTTATCACAAGAAATGAATGCCAAAAATGATTTATACGTTCCATTTATGTGATTCTGCATTGAAAACAAAGGTCTTTAGATAAACATATTGAATTAAATAAAAATCTTACAAAAATGCCTAATTTCATATTTATTCTCGAAATATTAGGTAAAATGTGTATAAATATAAATAGCTTATAAAATTAGTTTATTTGTGTCATGCTATCGCAACCAACCATGACGTTCCTGAACATAATCGCAATTATCAGTTTTGGTAGCGGTTTTTAATTCAAGAATCTGCAACTGTTGATATGTGAAACGTGTCGTTAGCGTGTACTGACTGCACTTCACAAGTACGGGAAACCATGCAGATAGCAGTGTATTAAAGCAGTGTGATACGCGATCGTTTTATTTTGTTCGATTAAAATACTGCGTTTCGCAATCGAGGCGGTCCGTCGATATTTCCGTGCGAATGCAAATTAATTAAAAAATAAGTGCGATTAACCGCGGCAAAACAATTATCCGTTTGGGATAAAGCGCTCACATGCACATCTATAAGAGAATAATCGCAATTTATCAAAAATTGTACATTACCCCTGATACTTTTACAATTCTGACTGAAAGTGAGTTAAAACGAATTGTGTTATAACGAGATTGTTACCTTTCTCTTCCAAAAGTGTTAGGATCCGATTCAGATTTTCAATAAAACAAACCGAAGATCATAAATTTTATGTAATTAACGCGCGTGTCGAAATTTTCAGTTGATTATTGGTGAGTCGTATCATAATGCAGTTGTCATTTTTATCCCCCTCTTAATTTGGATTTCCAATCAAGAACGAATTCGGAAAGCGACGACTTCTCTGCCACTTCATCGATTCACCGTTGGGAGAAGGATAGTTGGAATACGCGTTCGTGACGCGCTCGATTGGTTTGTGCATCTTATATTATTTGAAATCGGATAATTATTTCATCATTTTCAACAATGTGGATCAGCCTATTTATCGTCCTGACGTTTATTGTTTTCGAAGCTTCGGCAAAGACGGTGGGTGGATGATAATTCTCACAATTAAATTAAATCTTTCAATAATAAACGCGATGAATAATTTTTTTGATAATTATTTAATATAGTAATAAAATTCTTCGCAGGTTGACTTATCGAATAAACATATGAAAAAGGAAGAATTTTTTATGCAAGTCCAACAAAAAATACACCTTCATGAAGTGTCCAATCTTATTTTAAGGGGCAACGAGTTCGACAGTTTTCTCGACTGCTCGACGAATCTCGAAAATTTGAAACATTTGGATCTCTCGCATAATCATTTACAGCGTTTCTTCTTTCTCTGTAAAGACGAGTACAATTTGGAATCCCTCAATGTCAGCCACAATAAACTCGAATATATCGACGACAATGCGCTCAATGACAGAATGCCAAAACTCAAAATTTTGGATTTATCGAACAATCAACTCTCAATAGTGAACGAGACGATGCTTCAGTACTTAACGGTAAGAGTTAGTCGTTTTTATCAAATATTCGTGTTTTACATTCTCTCTTTTCTAGAATTTAGAATTCTTGTCAGTGGCGAACAATCCTGTACAATACGGAATCCACGAGAACGCATTTTGGAACTTGACTGCTCTGAAACATCTGGATTTGAAAAATGTTTCAGCCACGGCGTTTATGAATTCGTATTTCAAAACTCTGGGCAATCTGACGACCCTGGATTTATCGTGGAACCCGATAACATGGTTGCCTTCCTTGCCAGTCGGCTTGGAGGAACTCGACCTTTCCGGCACGCGTTTGACTAGTGTAAACAATTTATTTTTGCCGCAATTGCGCGAGCTCAGATTGAATCACATGCAGAACATGACAGTTTTCGTACTGAACGACCTAGCGAATTTGACGAATCTACAAATTCTTTCTCTGACCGGATGCAAAAACTTGACGCAATTGCGAGTCTTTCCGCACGAGGGATTGCTTCTCCCACGCTTGAAACGACTTCTGATAAACGACTGCGCTCTCGAGAACCTGAGCCCGGAATTGCAGTCGATAATCGAAAAAATTCCAGTGGTGGAAGTGAAAAACAACCCATGGAACTGCGACTGCAACTTGCAGTGGCTGGCCAACATAAACACCACCTCGGAAATGAACCGAGAAATTCAGTAAGTTGAAAATAATTTTTCGAAGAACTCATATTATCGGCCACTTCGATTCGAAGTTCATTGCAAAAATAGAATTCTTTTCAATCGCATTTTACTTGAAAATAAGAATTATCTCTAGTACGATATGAGAATACATTCTGGCATCGACAGATGTCTCTACTGTTACAATTGGTACACCACTGAGCCCTGTGGGATATCTTTTTGTGTTAGCTATAGCGCTAACTACTTTTCATTGTAGGTGTAGAAAGCCAACGGAGCATCGGGGGAAGACACTGCGTGAGGTGCCAGCCCACGAGATGCGCTGCGAGTACGTCACGCCAGCTTTCTATCCTGTAATTTGGACTTGCGTCTCGCTTCTCGTCTTCGTGGTGATGCTCATAGGAATTTTCTTCGTGCTGAGGCGTCAGCTCGTGCAATGGGTGGCAAGAAAGAGGAGCCGGGACACCGTCACGTACTCGAACGTGGTGGAGTCCTCGAACGACTTGGTCCGAATTTTACCCGTCGGCGACGCGCAGGATCGCAACGACGACTAACTCGGACGGTCTCGCGTTAGGCGACGGCAAAGTCGTAAAAGAGAAGAAAAAAATATTCACGTACCAAAATCGACGCTCGATTGTCGAGGCGAGACAGTCTTGTGCATTCGAGAACCATCGATCCCCCTGAAAATTTTTCGAGCCAACTAAATGTTCGTTCCTATCGCCAAAATGATATTTTAAAAATGCAATAAGATATACTTTTAATCTTTGTCTTACGAAATATTGTTTTGGTAGAATAGGAATGAATATTCGAGTTCAAATTTCTGATCGGTGCATCGTCTGTGTTTTTAGAAATACGTTTCTTTAAATAATTTTTAGAATAGAGGACTTAAATTAATAGGTTTCTTTCGAATATTTCAAGCACTGCCCAAATACGTATAAAATGTTCGCGTTGATAATTTAACTCGGCTCGTATATAGGAACTCGGTTTTGTTCAAGTGCCACAACTTTTCGAGATCTCGAGAGGCACCGTGGTATTCCGTAACAATATGTGTGTAACCTCACTGCGCTCGAATAATAGTAATAATAATAATAATAACGATAAAAAATAAACTATTTTGACCAAGTAGCGGCACTCGTGTGTTTCTCATTTGGCAAACCCTTTTACCTCATCGCAGGTACAAAGAACAACGCACAAAGAGAATAAATGGCCGATTACCTTCGAATGATCGCAACATATTCACTCATCGAGGTTACTTTTTTTTTTTTTCATTTTTTCTCTCCATTCTCATCGAAACGGAGTCATGCTGTGGATTCGTACGCATCGCTTGTTATCACCGAACGCTCGCGTTGTTGAGGGAATATCGACACAATCGAGAGGACTCGGCTCCATTAAAGAGCGACGGAGCCCGAGTAACATTTTCTAACAAGCCTCGAATGAGTCACTCGAAGATAACTCTTTTAAATTTCTCATCCACGAGAACTTCCCTCGCGAAGAAATAGGGGAAGCGGTAATCAAAGACTTATAAAGCATCGAGAATGTATTAGGGCGAGATTCGAGGTTCGTTCTCGTGCGTGACGGGAGTCGTGATCGCGTGCGATGTACCGATTCGCTCTTTGTTCCGAAAGTATGATCTTCCTCGTGCACACTGGAAGCCTATTGGGTTACCGTGTTGCATTCGCGCCAAGGGGGGAACGGGGGGGGGGGTGGCCCCCATATATACACAACCTCGCAACGCGTTGCCGGTAACGTAACGGAGAACCGACGGGGCTGGAAGCTAGAAGGGAAACACGCTTAGAGGGGGTATCGGAGAACGACGAGGCCCGGTGGGGGTAATAGTGGCACACTCGAGCCGCTTTTAAAACGTCGCTGAAATTTCATATAGAACTGCTGTTCCTTCTCTCTTTTTTTGCGTAGGTGGGAGAGAGAATAACCCCGAACGAGTCCATTTCGTGGGCGATCCGTTGAAATTAGCGTAAACGTAACGATACGGAAAAGAGAGAGGGAGATATACACAGAGTGTACGAGCGAGGGAGAGACATAGATACAGAGGGTGAAAGGGCAAAGAGAGAGATAAAGAGAAAGAGAGAGAATGCAAGAGCAGAGGTTGGAAGTTTCTTTCTCTCTCGCTCGCGCGGTGTCGAGTATCCACGTAATTCGAGATGTCCGTGTGTGAGCCAATTTGGCGATATATATATATATATATATAGAGAAAGAGCGCGGAAAAATAATACACCGCCTACCAGCGACTCGAACGAGTATCTCCGCGAGAGGAAAGGAAGATGAGAGGCCGAGGCGAATCTCATAACGGCCGCGAACGCGAAACACGTGGGTAGACCGCGCTTCCCGAGTGGTATGGTGTTTCCAGAGTCGAAGGGGGAGGGCCTCGTAAGACGTCTCGCGGGAAGATTCGCTGGAGTTGAATATTTTTTTGCGAGGTACTCACTCTGCCTCTCTCACTTGCTCGCTCGCTCGATGAGATGAGAAAAAAAACTTCAACTCCCTCGACGGACAGATAGAGAAACTCGCGATGACGCAATTGCCAGTACGATAAACACTCCTCGCATAACACGAGCCCGCGTGTTCGCGCGTCAAAGGTCACATTCGTAATATCTAATTTCCTTATCGTCGGTAAAAAAAAAAGTATGATAGTCAAGACGTCTCGATCGAGCGCATCAGATCGATACCTTTGATCGGTGCACGTACTTCCGCGTTGATAAATCGATTGAGCGATTCTAGGTTTTTCGAGTGTTGTTCGATAACTCGGATGATCGAATCGAGGAAAACACCGGATGGAATTTTGGACGAGCACTCGGAAATTTTCAGACCGGTTCACTGGCTCCCTGTCACAGACGAATTTTTCGCTAGTACACGCAGAAAAATAAATGGTAAATTTTACCACATTTAAGTACTTCTTTACCGTAATTTAAGGTTCGTATTTGGACAAACTTGATTTAAAGTAACAATTACTTTATTATTCAAATTGAAGAATTTGGCAGATATTACTTGAATTTAAAGTAATTTTTACTATTCATGTAAATCCTAACATTGATTAAAGCAAAGTTCACGTTATGTAAAGACAAATTTACTTTAAATAAAGTAAATTCACTGAAAGCCAGTAACCTTATTTATTTGGTAAATTAAAAGAAGAAAAAGACTGAAGATCACTTGATTTAAAGTATTCTCTACATTAAAATGACTACTTTATCTCTAAAGTGGTCCAGGTCGATTTATTTTTCTCTGTGTACAATTACACACGCACGGTTTTGAGTTTCAGGGTTAATTAAAACGAGAAAAACCAGGAAGAATTATATTTCTAGTGACTACTCGGTATATTTAACAGACATATAACTGAACTTAACATACATTTTACCATAAATCGGTTAAAATTCAAAATAATTTTATACACAAGTAACTTTTTCACTCGTTTATATTACCATTACGAGTTTAAAGTAATTGAAAATTAAAAAATAGGGCTGTTTGTAGGTAAACAATTAGGTGTATTTAAAAGACACATGACTGAACTTAACATACATTTTACTCTAAATCGGCTAAAATTAAAAATAATTTTATAGACAAGTAACTTCTTCACTCGTTTTTATTACCATTACGAGTTTAAAGTAACTGAAAAATTAACAAACGTTTATACTGTTTACCGGAAACATGAGACGTCTGGTTAGCAGGTCCTCTCATAGCCAAAAGAATGATCGTTTCCTGTACCACCAGCTACGTAGATTCGACTTTCCCCCACTCCGACTTTCGTTTCCGTAGGCTGTGCCTCTTTTTTTCCCTCCCCTTGTTACCTGCCCTTTCTCACTCTATCTCTCTCTCGCTCTTTTTCTCCCTCTCTCTTTCACCCCCTAGTTTCTCTCTATCTCTTTCTCCCCTTCAGCCCCTCTCTGTTCTTCTCTCACACTCTCTCTTTCTTCGTCACCGATAAAGCATCACGCGTCAAGCGTATTGCAGGCCGATTTTCGGCATCGGGTTTTATCTGATTAAACCGACATAGAAACATGGGGTTATGCGTGTAAGCTTTCCGACCATCCATGGGGAACGGCGAACAAATGAATAATGAAAATAAAACCCGTGATGCTATCGGTAAGCACCACGGGATTACGTACGCATCAGCGCGCTCGCGATGAACTTATATTACGAAGCCCCCATACGACCGAACACGCGCACGCGAGTGCTCGACACAACGCGCGCTACGGGCACACATTCAGCGGGTGTAAAATTCGTTCGATTTCTACTCCATCGCGGCAAATTTTTCAACTTCCAACAAGAGCGATACGTTTTTTCGATAATGGCTCGGGAGCGCGGACGCGCCGGAAAATACGTTTTTGTAATTTTTCCAGAATCCCGATTAAATGAATTGTATCGTACGGTTAAATGCACTCTAACAGACAACTAATTAATATTTCAAGTCTATTTTCTGTGAAAATACAAAAAGGTATATTCTGTAATCGATACTTTTATTTTTCATTTTTTCTCACTTGAAAGAAAAATTTATAAAACTTGAATAGCATCCTCAAAGTAACACTACGTTTATGAACACTTTTACATACTTATTTTCACATACTTATAGAACGTTTCAACATGAAACAAAACAAAATCACGAATTTTCTTTGAAAAAATAAATTGCAAACCAATGTAGTTATAAACTATTAACTTTAAACGTAAAGAAAAGATACATATTTGTATGAAATATGTTTTAAAAAATAAAATTGGAAATGAGTCAAAATAAAATATTTTTTCAACCAAGAAACTAAATTTCTAAAAACATGTTTTTCTCACTCCTACCTCCATTATACACAAATAAATATTCATCTATCACTCAACTGACAAACAAGTTTATATACCTGCTGAATACAAGGAAGATGACCAAATGTCAATAGGGAAGTCACCCAACAAAGTAATGTTGCATAACGATTCCACCATGAATGACCGTAAATCATGGTAACAGGGTCGTAGACAAATTTTCAGGTCGTAAAACTTCTCGAGAAGGAGCATTTTTTTTTCACCGTCCGGCAACACCACTGACCTGTAAACGCTGAACAGACCGACGTGCAAGTATCGACCTCGTTTGCACAATGGGGATGGGAAACAGAATGGAGATGTGCGGAGAGCGCTCCGATTATGCCAGAGTGTGAAAACTCGGCGACGCGAGCTACGGAGGCAAAATAATATTCAGGCGCGAGAAAGGTGCGACAATGGGGCGCGGATTTTTCCTCGAGCTCTCGAGGCGAGTATGGTCAAGCGGCTTACGATCAATAATACCCCCGGTCGATCCTCGATCTCTATTCCGGGGCGTTAGCCCACGACCGGTTTAACCGATATCCTGAAAAGCGAGCGCGAGAGGGACGACAATGCGAGAAAAATGAATAGGGCCAGAAATCTCGAATATCGAAACCGAGGCAATACAGGTGTGGCACGTTCTTATCGCGTTTATCGAGACATGGCGAATTCGTCGTCACGTTGTAAATCAGATTATCGTCGAGGATCGATGGGAGATGAAAAAGCAAAAAAAATATTTAAGAAAAATCGCCTCAGACGGGTTAATCCATTGAGCATTCGAGGGTCGTTGCGCTAGGTAAAAAAAGTACGAGCTGTAGTGAGCAGTAGTAACAGAGAGTATATTTTCGGGAGCTCGCTGTTGTTCGAGGCACAGCGAAGAAGGACTTCGTTACCTTTCCCCCAGCCCCCACGCTAGGCCCCACGCCAGCTCGCCCGCCGAAGGTTAGCTGCGTCTCTTTTACCTTCTCATACTTCAGGTCATTGATGGCTAAAACAGAGATCTCTATCTACCGTCTTCTTACGCGCGCTCTGCAGAAATGGCAAAGCCCGATTCTAGCCTGATCCCGGCAACTCGACGACCGTCACGTTCTGGTCGCGTGATGAGCAATTTCCCCCCCGCAAAGCATTTGAATGGAACTCGGCACCGAAGGACCTGCGCGGCACCTGAAAACCGGACCCCAAGTTTCATAATTACCTACAGATGAACGCCCAAGCTAGGTAAAGATGGTCAACATTTTTCTCGACCAATCACAGAGCTAACTGCCCGAACGTGCTTCGACCAAGATTTCTAGTATCAGTTACGCTCAGTTTTGTGGTAAAAGAGCTTTGTAGCGCCTAGTAAACTGAAGAAAGAGATGCTTTCAACACCAGAAAGGAAATTTCGATGCGGTCTCTCGATGTCAAGAGACATGTATAATGACAGTTTCATGATCGTAAATAGTTAAGCGTGAATGAACCTATTGTAAATTAATTAGAATGAATTAACAATTGGCTTGTTATTGTGTTAGTCAGAAGTTCAAAATAGTAACAATTAAACTTTCTTTCGCCAAACTATCAAGTCTAAAAATTGTTTAATTTACACTGAAAATAAAGATTTGTTTAATTTACTTAATATGTAATTGAATATGTTTAGAAATGTCATGTAAATTCAACCAAATATTTGTTTTAATTGAATACTAATTTTATTTTAAGCATTATTTTTTTATTCTGAGTAATAATTCATTCCATCGAACAAAATGTTTATTTCTATATTTTCAAATCAATATTAAGTAGCTTTTCATTTTCAATGTATAAATAAGAAATTACTCATAATAATATTTTTGTTAACCGTTATTTGCAGTTTGGTCAACAAAAAATTGACATTCCTTCACAACAACAAAAAAAAAAAAAATAAAAATCTACCAAACCCAGTTACCGTTATTCTGAACATGTACTTGAGAATACCAATTTTTTTTGTTGGTGAAAATTTCTCCTATTCTTCCATTTACTATTTCCACATATCGTCAAAATTTTTTTTTTTGCTAAGATTTTTTTTTGTAAATAAAACATTTCTTTTGTGAAATTGCAATTCTCGGTCCTACCCCGTTTACGGCACGAAGAAGAAAGTGAAACCTTAACCAGCTGAGAGGAACCTCCTCCTTCCTAAGAAGCTAGGCGGTGCTGTATTATATTGTACTCATACTTAATATATTTTCTTAGGAGTAGCCTCTTAAGGTCGATATCTTTATTGGTCACTACGGGCCGTAAACTTGAAATTCGTCCAGGGCCTCCCCCGTTGGGGCAATACTCGCGTGGCGCAACGCCAAACACACTTTTTGCCGGCAGCGTGGGACGTATATCGACCTATGTATATACGTATATACATATCTAGCTTAGACGAAAGATGCACCAGCACCCGAATTTCAATTTCGTACACGTCCCGAATGAGAATCGGCCCGTTGTCGAACCTAATCGATTTACACAGCGTTTATTTATATATACCTAGTAACGAACGTGTCCCTCCCTCGTCGCGGGGGAAAATTCGGATACACCCTAGCGTCGTGAAAGAGAAACGGTTTT
Organism: Goniozus legneri; assembly: GCA_003055095.1. Lineage (NCBI taxonomy): Eukaryota > Metazoa > Arthropoda > Insecta > Hymenoptera > Bethylidae > Goniozus > Goniozus legneri. The sequence continues at coordinate 153,127 of NCVS01001029.1, read as the reverse complement.
AGGTACGGAGAGGCCTGCAAATCATCCGACCGTGCGTACCACCTAGAACGAGAGAAAAAAAAGTAATGGGGAGGGAGAAAAGTGAAAAAAAAAGAGCGGTCGACTGCGCGGACACGTTTTAAAGGGGCCACCAATTCGCTCGAGCAAAACTACGTACGACGAGATGTAACATAACAAACAGGGAGAGAGAGAGAGAGAGAGAGAGAAAGGGGAATAACGGGAGGAAGAAGGAGAGAGAGAGAGAGAGACGAAAAACGTATTTGCCCGGAGGCGATATCGAGTTCCCATCCACTTCCTGCGTTTACCTCTTCTTCCGTCTCTCCCGTTCTTCTCGCATGGGCGCCGCGACGCCTCCATAAGTCTATACAACACGCTCGACGAGCTCGCCTCTGCACGAGCGTCTCTTGACGTCCCACAGATTGACGAGACTCAGGAATAGACTCATCGCGTTATACGCTCACACCCCGAGTAGTGCATTTAGTCGCGACTTTTTTACGTCGAGGCGCCGAGAGGGAGACGAAAAAAATCACCCTGTCCAAACAGCCGCAGGCAAGAGGTAACATTTCGATGGAATGCTCAAGTTGTTTCGAAAGGGGCATAAAAAAAGATTTCCCGTCCTTCTCCCCCTAACCCCACTCGTCTCGCGTTTCTTCCTCTCGTGACACATCCCTCAACAGAGACGCATCGAGCGTGAAACGTCGTTTGTCTAATCGACAAATTGCTCCAGACTCGTCTAACGACTATCAGCGAACGCCTCATTAATCGAGTTAGGAAAAAATGGACGGCTGATACACCAAATCACGGAAATTAAACACACGTGTATAGGCGAATCTCGAAAGCTAGCTACTTTATTCTACGCCCAAAATTGAACAATTTTTCTGGATTGTGTATAGCTTCCGATTTAGTACAAAAATTATTTAAAAAATAAATTGTTGAAACTTCAAAAAAATTATAAGAAATTCTCTGAGGACCCACTTCGAAATTTAAATTAACTTTCGAAGACACAAAAAATAATGAATCGCATTTAGAATTTCGAGATCCACTCTACGAATACATTAAATCTGGAACACTGTGTAGGTACACCGGCAATTGTCGGAGCACGAGTGCGGGAAAATTGGCGATGCGAGCTGGAATTACAGGCATTCTCGCGTTTCATTCTTCGCGTATATGAATTTTCGATATGGATTGGGTCGAAAGGACAAAATGGGCAGCGCGGCTGCGTTATGCACGCTCGGGTGAGTGTACCATCCGCGCGGAATTACGCGGGAGAGAGAGAGAGAGAGAGAGAGAGAGGGAGAGAGAGTCGATATTAAAAGCGCGATGTAAATTCGGGACAGCGTGAGCGCGAGCGCGACCACTCGCGCGGCCCCCGTTCATGATTGCGATAATGCCAAACACAATATCGCGGGAAAATTTATCGGGTCGCGCAAACGACGCGGCACGCGTGGCGAACCGTGCGAAAAATAATAATGAGCCGACGTCGAGAGTGAAGTGCCGACGCGCGGGGCGACAGGGGAGGGGGGGGGGGGGGTTGGAAAATCGTGGAAGCTTTAATCGACGCGCACGGCGCGTTAATGCGTGCGTGTGTGTCGCGCCGAAAGGGACGCTTGCGCGAGCTCGGAAAAGCCTGTCGACGCCCATATCCGGAATAAAACTACCGGATCTTCCTATTGCGCTATTTTTCTAATTGCTAGGAATTTCGAACGGCTGGGTTAAGCGCGTATTAATACGGTACGACTGGAGAAAGTAACGAGTTAGTCAATTGTCGCGTCGTCCCAATATTGTACTCTCGAATAACTACTCGTTATTTCTCTACAAATTTCGGTTGATCTTCCGAGATAGACACTACAGCTTCTAGTATTCTTTACATTTTACCCAGTCGCGTATACCGAATGGAAATTAACACGACTCACAAATAACTGACATATATTGTACAGATTTCAAAATAAGACTCCGACTAGAGGCCGTCCGTCCCGAGCCGTCTAACCATAAAGCAAATATCGGGATCTTGACGAGCGAGTCGAAGAGTGGTTAAAAACTTGGGAATCTCGGGATCTTATCCGTAGATCTCTCTCGTTCTAATATCGCGTTCGGGGGAATTAGCGGAACCCTCGTTAACGAGGCCGTTAACGAAGGGACAGAAAGCCACGAAATGAGAGGCGATTACACTCGCGAACTGGTCCCGTAAAAGTGTTTCGGCTCTAGAAAAGTAAAACAAACAAATGGGCATGGCGCCACGGAACAGATGAGTCCCGTCATTCCGATACCGCTTTCCTTACGAGACATCGAATTTCATCCTCGACTTCCGAGGTCGCTCTGTAAACACACCCCGCTCGCGGCATATACTAGGTGGAAGCGGATCCTGGCGCCATCGTTGCACCCTCCTGACCTCCCGCTCGTTTTTTTTTTTTCGTCGAGATATTACGTATTTTCTTTTTCCCCCCTCCACGAGTCAAAATATGAGACTAGATTTCAGTGGATATCTTTTCGTTTCGATGCGAGTATCTTAGACTTGGTTTTAACCCAAATATTCAAACAACCAATATCGAGTTTCGTTTCGTTCTAATTTCAACTTTCATATACAAAATTTTCAAGACTGAAAATCGAAATTTTCTTTTTTTCCACTTTTACTGCGAACAGAGCAAGTTTTTGGTTTCATTTCCCGACTCGAATCTTCCCTCAACGGAACCTACTCCCAGCGAGTTCCTTCGGGGGGAGAGAAATTCTGTCCAATTAAATATTCTGTGCGCAATGAACCGATTACAGTACGGAATACAATCGGCGCTTTTTCCGCCACATCTGGCGGGCTTGTACCGCAAATAGACACGATGTAATACGAGTTGTAACGCAAAGTCAAACGCAACCGAAGCTAGCTCGCAAAAACACGCTTACGTATTGACCCGTATAGAAGGAGAGAGAGAGGAGAGAGAAAAAGAGAGGGAGATGCGGATATGCGATGGGGTCGTAGAAAGAGGCGAGGAACACCCCATTAGAAGGCCGTTAAATAATAAAACCGCGCCATATTAGGCGCAGACACCCTACAGTCCGCACAACCAGAAGAGGATTATCCCACAACGATACGTCTCGCTCTCCCCCCATTTCTCTTTCCTCTCGCACTCTCTTTCTCTTTTCCCGTCCGTGTATACGTACACGCATATATATATGGACGTAAATACGATGGCAATACACGTAGGAGAGGGTCCGAGAGAGAACGAAGATACCGAATGAAAGGTCTCTCTCTTTCTCACTCCGATACAATAGCCGAGACTCCCATTCGCGGGAATCACTGTACTTACGATTTGTACGAAACACTAATCCGACAATTTCGGGAAACATAAGCTTTTCATCTGCGGAGATTAATCATCCGTGGGTAGCGAGATTCACGCGTGGCTCTCTGTAGTCAGCGTCGACAAATGCTTATTGAAATTGCGCATTGTGCGCGTGAATCGTAAACAACGCAGAGCAATTTTTCGTCGATAGGTTTTCGTTCTCTTGTTTTCGTAAAATTGAGGGAAGAGAATGGAAAGTTATTAATATGCGATCGGTATTGAAGCGAGTATAGTTGTTGAGGTCGTACTCGTTTTTTAATCGAGGAGGGCGTTTATTCAATTTTTGGTCATCTTTTATTGTCAAAGGTGGCATGTTATATTCGATTTCATACTATTTATGTTTAATCCTGTTGATATTATAAGTCCAATTCTTTCAGATATACTAAGTTTATGGATACTTTTCACACATTCTACTCCACATTCGGTCACATTCACATCTAATCTTCTATTTTCTCGTTAGCAATTGCAATATGAAAAATTTTTCAACCCATATTTTCACGAAAAATCACTCGTCTCTCATTTCAGTTTCACAGCTGAACGAAAATTGGAAGAAAATTTTTTCTTCGGTCCGATGTTTTCGAATACCGTTATATATTTTCGTGCTCGGGATGAATCTCGTTCATCGCTACCGCGTCGCCCGAATTCCGCATTCGATAGCAAATATCGGAGCCACACACCGAAAATGCGGGGATGGGAAAGGAAAATGGCCGCCTCGGTGTGAGCGCGCGTGCGAGGCGAAATCATTTTTATCGAAAGCCGGCACTCGGCTCGCGCTACACATACGCAAACAAACGACACGGACACGCGATAGATCGATCCCGCGTAATCGAGGGTGGGATGATGGAGCGGTGTAATACCCGAGGCCTACCTGTCGTTATCGCGACATTTATCTGCGAGACACTTCGCGCCTGATATTCTATTACACCCGGACTCGTTGTAATCCATTACCGAGAGTGTTCCACCCAGCATACGTTCGCTTTTTTCTGCTCCATTTCATTTTTTTTTCCTCTACGTGTGTACACTTTTTTCTCCATTCCTAATGAAAATATCGAGGAGTAGATTTTCATCGATTCGTTTAACAAATTGGATCGATGGTAACCACCGAGTTGAGAAAAAAATTAAAATTTTTCAATATCGTTCAATTTCGACGCAGAAAAAAGCGAAACTGGGTGAAATGAGGCGTACGAGTGGAAATTTTATCAGTGGTAAATGTATGACTACAATAAAGCCGCTAGTGCTTACGGGTAATTGTCAAGCGACCGATGTCTCTACCTATTGTTGTCCAGTTTGAGTACGAAAACGTGCCGATCCCGAGTTTCGAGCTTCCTCCGCGGGGGACTACTGGTGCTGGATTGTCTTCTTTTTACCTTTCCAATTTACCCTTAGAGAGGTCGAAGAAACCCCGAGACACGGGGGTTTCCTTTTCACTCTCGCTCTCAGCAGCAACCTGAGGAAACAGGAAGCATGTGTTTTGGATGGTTCAAACCGCTCTTGAAAGGTATACACCTCTGTCTCAACTTCTACTGGTAATATCACGTGAATCGTACTTCTACAGATTGTTTCAAGGATTTCGACAAAGACGGAGCGACACCCGCCTGTTCAGGTGAAAAGTGAAATGAGTACACATCTCTTTGACGAATACTTGAATGTAAATTGTCGAAGAGTCGAACCGACGTTTCTCAGAACTTTAGGAAAAAGGGATAGGAAATTCGTTCAACTGCGTCAACGCTTTCGAATAATCATAATAATTTAGAAATAGACCAAAAGGTGGCATCGTGGCCCCCATTTTTATTTTCAGATCTTATGCGAATGAAACTGGTTCGAGAAATGAAAGTAGAAGCTTAGCTAGCTATTTTTCAACCCCAAATTGTCACAACTATTCTTTGTTATAAAAAAAAGTCTTGCTGGAAAACGTAGTTCTACATTTAAAATATCATAGGAGTTTGGACTACTTTTAATTTCATGGCCACATTTAAGATACAAAATATTTTCACTTGGGCTAATTTTACGGCTGATTCGAAAGGGACAGAAATTCGAGGGCGTGCACATCGAAACAGAAATGTTTTTTGGAACTCCTATATTCGGGTATTCAAAGCAAAAATATATATACATGTATATGGGACACGCATCAGCCGAATAATCTTGGCGCGAAGTGCGAATGGTCGGCGCGAATGACGTCCGGAAAAACCTATAATCGTCCAACAGGAGCTGGCATGTATACTACATCCGTGTCTTTTGAAAAACGCGTAATCCCACTTCCCGCATAATCCGATTTAAACTGGGTCTCTCTTTCTCTCTCCTCTCTCTTTCTCTCTCTTTATCGCACGGCTCGTTCCGTGTAACGGCCCGCGTATACGTAGAGCGCGCGCGTGCGCGTGAATATCCGGGAATAAATGCAATCGAGAACATTGATTCGGTCGAAAAACATTTCCACCGCGACTAGAGGGAAAACGAGCGAGAATAGACCGAGTCGATAAGTCCGGGGAGTTGGTAAATTTATTTTTCACGTTAGCTCGGCGAAATTTTAATATTCACTTCCGAGTCGCTCGAGACAGAAACGAGAAGGCGGGTTTCTCTTCTTCCTCGCTTATATGTATGTGTGTGTGCGTGTGTGTGTATGTGGGAGCCGCGAATCGGAATATTTGTTAAAAATAAGAGCGCGCCAGTGGCGGTGGCTCGAGCGCGTTCGATAAAACGGAGAGGAGACGCCTTCGGCGCCGTCGCGCATCCTCTCCATCTCCCGGAGATGCGTGCGTACGTATTGGCTTCCTTCCAGCGGAATCAAATTCGTACCTGCGATATCGTCAATAAGCTCCTCGGCCTAATACATTTGGCAACCCGACTCGGTTTTACAGAACAAGTAGAGGAGAACGAAAAATGTACACTAAAAAATTAAGGGAAGATTTTTTTATGCTTGCGCTTTAAGACGAGCTGTTCTGATTCAAAATGTAAAAGTTGTAACATCAAGACAAAAGAAAACTTGATTTTGTTATTTTAGGAAATGTAAAAGTCGAAACCAAGCTGTTTATTGTTAATCATGCGTTACTACATGCAAAGTTATTGTTGCTTTCTTTCGAAACCTCCTCAACAAAGAACTGTAAGGAAAAATACAGAGTCCTTGGAAGAATCCGAAACAAGCTCTGCTTTAAGGAGCTGCAACATTTTAACTAAAAGTTGCATCAAAATTCTAAAGTAGTCTCTCCAAAGCGCAGGATTCGAATTTTGGAGTGCCCTTCTACTTTACTCATTTTCCTGTAAAATAAACCTCGGAAAATTGCCTGTTTCCAACAACTGTCTCCAATTCTACAAAATTCTACTCTATTCTACCAAAGGTGCTCACACAGGAGTATAACAAACGAAGTTTTGGATTCCTAAGATAGCGCACGACGCGTCTCCAGACACTCTCGCGATACATTTTCTATTGGCATGACGAATCACCGTCCCCGCTAGCGACGGAGGAAAATCAAGTTTCTCGTACTTCGCCCGACGTCGATATCGCACTTTGAGGTGACATTTTAGTTCTATATACTTACACACGGAGTGCACGCTGCCTGCCGAGAAAACGAAATATCGAGGGGAAACTGCAACGTGTTTGAAATTCCATTGCTACGGTCTTACGCACGATATTGAATTTCAATCCCTCTCCTGAAACATACACATTCGAGAGAATTTCGGTCGTTTCGATAAAGAATTCCAGTGAGGAGTACGTTCTCGATGGGTGGAAAGATGCCGTCTGATCCCGTGTGTTGGTTATCTGTTCGCGGAGTCGCGAGCGAGACGAGAGGGGCGAGGAGGGTAGGTGGTAGGAGGCGAGGGGGAGGAAAGGGGAGTCGAGAGATCACGGCAACAGAAGCAGCGGAGGAACGGGAGAGCGGCGACAGTTGGAGGGATCATACCGTCCTCGCTAGCTCCCCTCCACCGAGACGCGTTCCCCCCTCCAGTCGCCTCATCGTCCATCCTCGTTGCCCTCGTGGGTTGCCCCATTACATCCTCTCTCTTGCACTAGTTCGAGGTATCGCCACGAGAGTAGAGGGCGTGTGAGATCGTCACCGAGTAGGAGAGGGGTGAGGGGGCGAGAAGCGCAGGGGGAGAAAAGAGCTCGAGCGAAGGGTGGGGTTGAGCGACTCGGTCTCTCGAAGCGATCCCTGGTGGGGGTAATTGAACCGACTCGAGCCGCGCTCCCCTTCCGCGCGCGGAAGGTCGAAGAAAGGTAGTCATGACTACGGGGATAGGATCCGGCCAATCCCGACCCGGCACGTGGGCGTGGCCATCCATTGGCCGAGGTTATTCTACGCCTGGTCGGAGGTAGAGGTAGGTTGCAGAACCGGCGGACTCCCGGTGCAACTGGCGCGTACAAACGTATCATGCTGGGTAGGGCCGGGTCTGAGATGCCGGCTTGTAAACGAAACCAGTTTGCTATACGATCCGATCCAGGCAACAGTGGAAACGCCGCGTGATACCGCTCGAGATGAACTGCAACACCTCTTTGCGTACGGCGTTCTATATCAAGGGATACCTGACGCTCTCGTCACCACAGTTGTGTCCTAGCTGTCACAGCCACTAGTCGCAAGACCAGTTCAGTTTTGGATTCGTTAGCAGTGAGAAGTGATCCGGTAGTGAGTCGCGGAGTAGTGCACCCATGTGGACTTGTTCGTGTTTCGTTTACCATCGCGTCGTTCTCTAACGTTTACCATCCAGTTTTCATTCGGCCATCGAGTCATCGGGTTCCTCAGCCAACGAGGTGTTTCACCTTCGCGTTTTTGGGACCTCGTGGTCCTCGACCATCTCGTTCTTCGATCATTTCGTTCCTGGCTTGGTTCTACAACTCCAGCCAACCGACCATCGCGGTCCTCCGCGACGGTTCGCGTTTTTTTTTTCGTTTGATCGGTGAACAAGCGGCCGTGTTTTCTACTGGGGGAAAAACTATTCTCTGTTTCCCAGACAGTACCACCCTTTAAAAAAGCGAATTTTATTTTTTTCCCCCCGTGTTTAAGAACAGCCAAAAAACGGGTCCGTTAATTGAACTGTCCTATTGGGACTGCCTGTCTCGATACGAGGGAGTGCCAATAGAATATCTCTTATCGTACGCTCAGCACGAGCGCTACTACTACGAGATTATGTCGGCCATCGTGCCAACGGGCTCCGTCTCGTCGGCGCAGGTCGCGAACGGCGGGCCCCTCGTCCCGGCCCCGGTCTTCGCGTTGCCGACGCTCTCGTTCACGGTTAGCCAAGTTGCCGCGGTTTGCGAGACCCTCGAAGAGAACGGAGACATCGAGAGGCTCGCCAGGTTCTTGTGGAGTCTGCCAGTAGCTCACCCGAACATGCAAGAATTGAATCAAACCGAGGCTGTGCTGCGAGCTCGGGCCATAGTCGCGTTCCATTCGGGCCACTACACCGAGCTGTACGCGATCCTGGAGAGACACAAGTTCACCAAGGACTCCCACGGCAAGCTGCAGGCGATGTGGCTCGAAGCACATTATCAGGAGGCCGAGAAGGTCCGCGGCAGGCCACTAGGACCCGTCGATAAATACCGTGTGCGCAAGAAGTACCCCCTACCCAGGACCATCTGGGACGGCGAACAGAAGACGCACTGCTTCAAGGAGAGAACCAGGTCTCTACTCAGGGAATGGTATCTGCAGGATCCGTACCCCAACCCGGGCAAGAAGAGGGAACTGGCATCGGCAACCGGGCTCACGCCTACCCAAGTGGGCAACTGGTTCAAGAACAGGAGACAGAGAGATCGCGCTGCAGCAGCAAAAAATAGGTAGGTGATAGTTTTCTTGTTTGTTTTCTCGCACTCGAATTTCTCAGCCCACGGAGCTGGTACAATAGAAATCCACCCCCACGTGAGTGACATGTGTACAGTGAAATCTTTCGTCTAGATTTTTAGTTCGCCTTAACGAATTTGTGAATTTTTTTTTTTTTGAGATCCGGGTGAAGTTCGCGAACCGTTAGCTCGCGAGAATAGGAAAGTTTTCGTTCATTAAGTAGCATTTAATGAAAGTTAATCGCGAAGCGATTAGTGGTTTGGGTCCGTTTAGCCAGATTGTTGTACTGTATCCTCGGCAAACGAGCCTTTGTGCGTACCCCAAGGTTCCCGAGTCGAGGGTCGCGTAATTTCATTTTGACGTCCGACGGAGGGTCGCTGCCGTCGGGCGGACGTCGATTTTCGAATTACGTCTTTCAAATTGTATTTCGACTCCATCTCTCTCCACTCTCCGATTTCGCTCGACGCAAAAACCTCTCGCGATTATATTCCCGAAACAAAGTTACCGGGTAACGAGTAATATCGAGATTTGTTTACGATCGCGCACGCGCCAAAGAATTTGAGAAACCGAGAATACCCCGTGAAAAGAGACGCTTGCGAGGGTTGAAAAGAACGAATTGTAAGCCCTTCGATTTCTCTTAACAGTCACGAGCTCGTTAAACGGTCATGAGCGAGGTATGGGCGTAGAAAAACACCCAGGCTCACCTGCCATTCTATCTCAGGTAACACTTGGTGGTCGTATTGTCGGATAACCGCCCCCGAATGCCATCATAAAAAAGGCAAACTTCTGGTTGTGATTATCCAAAGGCCCGAAGGTTAAATTGTAAACGTTTACGTGAAACGCACGCGCGCGGTGTCATCACTTGCTTAATTTACGACAGAACGTCTGATTTTCCACGCGACTGTTGGGGTCTCTGAGAATTTTTCTACGGTGGTTTTCCTAGCGTGCGTAACACGGAAGCTCGTACCGGTCGCAGTCGATTATTCGCTATGAATGAAGTCACAATCCCTAAACTTACCTACGCAGGTTAGAATTTTTTTCCAGAGGTTAGAAATTTCCTAAAGGGTAGAAACGTCAGTCGCGGCGCGAATAGAAACGTCAATTAATCTGAATGAAGTCATCCCTGAGAATTTCCCTTCGAAAGTCACGATTTTCCTCTAGAGATTAGAATTTTCCTATAGCGAGCGTCGCGAGTGGAACGCGTCAACCGCCGCCCAGATAGACTCGGCAATTAATCGCTCTGGATGAAGTCATTCCTCGTCGTTATCTACGTCTAGCCTGTAATTGATACGTCGTTAACGGACGTGATCGCGAGCTCGCCGATATCTCGGAAAAATTTAGCGAATCGATCGTAACTCCTCGGGAACCCTTTCGTCTCTTCACGTTCGAGTCAAATTACCCAACAATGGCGACGACGTACCTATCGTTACCCGACGTAACGACATTCCGTTCCTGGCCCGAAGCCACATTTTCCTGCACGTAATCTCGCGAATCCCCGGACGAGCTCTGCCACTCTCTCCGCCCTCGCGTACGTTCCGCAACAACGTAGACGAAAAGCCACCCGCGAACTACGAGCATCCCTTTTTGAAACTATCGATCTGTGTGCCACTTACCCGCCCAATACATCCTCTCGATAATTTCAACCGTAGCGAATCCAAGAAATGAGCGAAGTTGGATTCCAAGTTCGTGTTCGATAGATTACTATAGAGCGAAATTGAGTAAAATCCGTGTGATAAATAGCAAAGTTAGCCTATTTTTTTAAATAAAATTATGATAACATTGTAACTAAATTTTCAAATTACACTAAATTAAAATTTTGAGAATTATATTTCGTTAAATTTCTACAGTAAAATAAGCTGTTTCTCGAATCATATAAATTACATTCCGAAATCGTGAAATTCATAATCTCCGTGTAACCGAAGATAACATAAATCGCGTATAAAGGCAAAAACTCGCCCACGCTCGATTTTACTGCGTACATGCCGCGTCGTCGCATCGCGTTTGGGGTGAGTTATGCAGACACGTAGTCAGAATACTGCGAAAAGGATACAGTCTCCGCCTCGAGGATCCTAGAAGGTCCTTTCAGAAACGTCGATCCGCATACTGCCAGCCTCGTGGTATATTTTCGCGGTCCAGCGAGCGAGTTATTCAATATGCTCAACCCCGAAAGCCCCGGAGCAATCTTCGAGCTCGCGCGTTCCGACGCACACAGACACCCACCCGGCCCGCACACAAACACGCAGAGACCCACAGAGACTCACGTAGACGAGTTTCCGGGGGTCTAACGGTACGTCGACGCGTCGCGACGCTCCCGAGTGTACATGTGTAAGCTCACGGGCGCTCAGCCGCGCTTTGGAGTCGCGAGAGACGAGGCGAGGATTTGCACAATGCCGATGTTAACACGCGTTTTTTTCAGCAAAAATGTATGTCAAAGGCATAAATAGTGAATAATTTTTTTCCTCTCTACTATACCGCGGATAAGATTTTCCTAGTCTATAATTCTGTCGGATTAAGAGTGCATACTCCGCAAAAAACTTGGTAGTTTTGTTTGAAAAGGGTCTTAATTAATAAATAATAGTAAAATTCAATAGTATTGTGGGAACTAACGTTATATTCTGTTTTTTTTTTTGTTAATTTCATCGTTCCGAAATAACAAGAAAGTGCAAATAACAAACTAGTTGAAAACACTATTCATTTTTTTCAAAATAATTACAACTAATTTGGCTTGAATTCATAAGATAGTCGACTTGATTATTTCGTAATTTATTACTCGATATAGTCGGACCGAATTTCTCTTAGCATAATAGTTTTTCGTTACTCCTAAGAGAAATTTTTAGAAAGTTGGAAGACACGGCTTTTGGCGCGGGACGAAGCTGTGCGGATTTCGTGAGGGTACGAGGGCCAACCACCTCGGCAACCCTCGCGCGTTAGCTGGCTTTTTGGGGATGGCTTAGCTCGGGCGCATTTCGGCTCACTCCCTGCTCTAGTCCATTCTCTCGTTCATCTCCCACCCACCCCCTTCTCCTCTCTCTCTCTCACTCTGCTATTCCACCCTAACTCGACGGCGCTCTGGCACTCCGCGCTACCTCCGACCCTCGAGTTATCAGATTTTGATAAAGTCCCCGGTGTATTACAGACCCGCGCTGTTTGCGTTTCCACGCAGATCCTGTCTGGCTGCCACCTAGCCTTCTGCTCTTTTCTCTCTCTTTCTCGCTCTATTCATCCCTCCACCCTCCGAGATTCTCTCTTCGCGCTTTTCTCTCTCGGTGAGAAACGAAAACGTATACACAGGAAAAAAATTGTCCTCGATGCATCGCTAAACGGTAGACCGCAATCTTCCGGTTCGGTCCATTCTTCGCGTATTTCCGAGAGTCACGATCGGGTCCCGTGTGTCGCGCGCCCGTCCCGTTATCTCGATGACCTTAAAGCCTTGGGAACGGAGCTCGTAAAAAAAAGAAATACGAATCGTCATTCTCGCGTTTGCGCAATTTTCCGCAGCGCGAAAAAGTCTGGACCGTGCGATGGGAAAATATTTTCATCCGCGAGTCCTAATTGCCCGCCTACGTGCGCCACGGTGACGATAAATTCAAGTGTCCGGTGGTTAATTAGGCGCGCCTCGAAATCGTCAGTCATCGACACCGTGACGCGTCCCGGAGGCAACGGAATATCGTAGGAGCGCGCGCGTCGGTAACGATCAAAACGGGACGATACGGGGCACGCGATTCGCGCGATCCCACGGGGCAGAAAACCACGAAGACAAAGGCGAAATGATTAATTCCGCGCTGGATGTCCAGGATCATTAACGTCCGGTAACGCCATGACACCTGCTCCCCACTTCTCTCTCCCTTCTCTCACTCGCTCGCTCGATCAACGTGGTAATCTATCAAGACGAAAGAGAGAGCGAGAGAGAGCGAGAGAGAGAGAGAGAGAGAGAGAAAGCGTATCGCGGCGAGCTAATGATTCGGAATTTCGACAGCGATATACATTCAGGAAACGAAAGGGATAGAGTCCCGGGGAAAAAAAATAATGATAAGCAGGTAGGATGTGCGCGTAGTGGTGTATTACAGTCCGGGCTCGCTCAGGGTGGCCGCGTTGAATTCGCGTGGCAGCTTTTTGTCAAAGCTTGTCACGACGCGACGTGATTGATGGTAGCGCGAGAGAGTCGGCTGTACGGGGATCGGGAGAAACCGAGCTCGGGCTCGTTCGTTCGAGGAACGAGCCGGGGGAACGCGCGAGGAAAAACGGTAAATTAATAAGGCTCGCGACCACGTTCACGTGTAATTAAATGCTACGCGAGAAAGAAATTACGTTTTCCTCCGTCTGCATTTCACGATTACCTCCGAGCGACACCATTATACCTAATTAGTCTCGATGCCTGGTATTTTCGTATCGCGTCTCTCTCTTCCTTTTTTTTTTTTTTTTGATTAATCGCTTTGGAATCAATTCCTTTTTTTTCACACTCGAGGCGCCGAACCGCGAGAAATTCCTACACACCTATGGAGTTATCGATCGTCGCGAGAGTTAAACGTTCCGTCCTTGATCCGAAAATCCGCGAGAGCCGCGATATCGCTGTTTTCCCGAGTTAAAAAATAAGATTTACTTTACGACTCGCTCAATCGGAGAACAAAAAATCTAATTTTTGTGTGCAATTTTATGTACGAGTTGAAATCAACACGGAAAAGTGTAGAATTTATTACAATCTGGGTTACATTAACCAGTAATATATAACTCTGTGGTTATATAAACTGTACTACCATTTACCTCATTAACTATGAATATGAAAAATTACGAAGTAACAAAAACAAAATTACACATTTTTAAGTCATTTAAATGATAAATACACTACGAAATTTACAACGTATTTTTTCCACTCGGACAATTCTCGTATCATTTTTCTGAAAAATACTTTCCTCGTTACCACGTCTGCGCTTGACGTAGAACGGGAAAAATCGAGATTGCTTCAATAATCCGGAAAAATAGCTACGCGGCGGACTAATTAGATACACCAGCGTGACATCTGGAGGTGCCCCCTCCCCCCGTCGAGATAGAGGAAAGACCGAGTCTAAGGTACAAATGGGGTAATTGACGTCGGGGGCTGTCGTCACTTGTTCGGCGACGATGGGGTTTTTGTTTCACGGCCCCGTCGGCTGTTTTCACGTCGGTACGCCCTGGGGGTTCCCCTCGTTTCGCGAGCATGTGTGTGTCAGGCCTGAGGGACTCCACCTCGCTATAGTAGGGCGCGATATATGTTGGACCGCAAACCGACTAATTCGCGCGGGGCGTTTTATCGATCGGTTTTTATCGTCCGTTTACGTGAGCCCCGCGATTTTTCTCCGGTTTTATCGCGACGAGCGCGTATCCGGCCAGCTACGCCCACCTTCGTGACGCGGATCCATACGCGCTACGATTCTTATTTACCCCCGACACGAGAGAATCCACTCGCGGTGCGTTCCGCGACGCGAGAAGTACACACAATCGTTATCGACGGTGTAACGGGCCCTCGGGTTTTCTTTCGTCTCTTTGTCCCGCGCCGGATCGATTCGTAGACACGATTCATCGACGTCGTTCGCACCTTCCGCGGCGAGGAGTTTCCCATCGATTTCGAGTGTCCATTGTTTCCGGCGGGAGGCCGATCAATCTACCTAGCGATCGCCGCCGAGACGCGGTAATTGCCGCTCGTTAGGGCCAAAGAACTCGTAGGTTAACTCTCAGGGGCTCGCTGTAGCGGTCTCTTTATATACGAACCACAGATGGATGAATTTCATTCATAAAAATTTATTTTGTTTCCGTTACAAAAAGTAAACTAGATGTATACTATTTTTCGATTTTTCAACGTGTGCGCTCGATGAGAGAATGCCCCTCTAAGGGTTAAAAAGCGAGATCGGATTGCGAGGAGAAACGAGTTACCTGACAGGAGACACAGGAATGCGAGGTAACCGATATACCCTCGGTAACCTTTGTGTCCCGATTGCGCGAAACGGATAATAATCCGGCTCGCTCGATCGAGAAAACCTTAACTAGGTGTAACGAAACGCGGCCGGTAATGACGCGCGATATAACGATCCGACGAGATGACGGGAAAGAGGAGGGGGGACTATCCGACAGAGGCGTCGATACGCGAAGAAAACGTCGCATTGAATGACCCCAATACCGAGCTGCCCGAGCTCCGATCACCTGACACTACCCATTATGACTCGCGTACACCGGCGCAACACACAACGGCTCGCCGGGATAATTAACGACACCGAGAAGCAAGAAGCTCTGTGTACATCAACGCGCTCGTTTCAAGTTCACCCGTCGTGGCTCGCTCGCCTGACGAGCTCGTTTATGTTAATAAAATACCTGTTTACATAACGCGCCAGTCAATTAGCTCCGCGTCTATCTTTTCGCGGAATTCCATTCCACTTATCATCGATACTCGAGTGTACAAACTGTCCTAGAATTATCGTTTTCTGATTCTTCCGTTGTCGACGGTTTCGAATTATAGCACGAGTCGATGCAGTATTACGAGTACTTTAACTCGTACGACAATCATCTTTTTTAATCACCACGAGAGAAACAACAACGATAAAGAAACAATCGCGATAGGCCTGTCTGTACTCGCAACGTTGACAACTTCTAAACATTGAAATAACCATTCCGTTGCCATAAAAAACATTTTGATACACACTGTACACCGAAACCTTCCTCCCCCGTTGGCCATCTCGTCTCTATGGATACGGGAAACGACTTCTTTGAAAAAAAAGGAAAGCGATCAGTGCTCGATCGCGCGCGCGCGAGTTCTCGAGAGGACCAGGTTAGACGAGCGAGAGCGGGTCTCTTTCTCGGCCGTCGCCGCAGTACCACCTGTGATATAGAGTTCCATCGGTCCGTGATCGCGGTGTCGGATTACCACGCGTCCGAGGCAGGTACGGTGTATACGGTGTTCTCCAAGGACTACCTTACGCGAGTAGAGAAGGACGGAGAGAACACGGAGAGCCGGAGAGCGACGGAGAGGACCGAGCTGAGTGGGGAGGGAGGAGGACCCCGTATATATAAAACAGTCCGTTTTCGGAGCATCGGGAGAGGTGTATCGAATGTCCTGCCATCCTGCGGTCTCGTCTATGGTGTCCGACTACCCCACGCTCGTTTCACGCTTAATTAAGCGACTGACAATCTGACCACGAGACGGTTATAGCGGGGCTACGGGTAGCGGAGGGGTGGTCCTCGCGCAACTCCGCGCAAACGGAAGGAATCTCTCGGGCATGAATGAAAAAGAGGAGCGCGCGGCAAGTGCGCTCCGATATTCGATACCCCCCCGGCTCCGGATTTTCGATACGGACGAATACTCGAATCTCGAGCGCGCGCATGATCATCTTATAGGGAGAAAGAGGGGGGAGGGCGGCATTCTCGAAATACGATTTTCATTGAAATTAATAACGTTATTAACGATCGATAAATGAATACGACAAACGAAACGTGACGTGCGTTAAAAAGTGGATCGCGAGGCAATCGAGGCGGATCGAACGGGTAACGATATAGGTATATTGTGCGGGGAGAGCGATGATTGTGGAAGGGAAGACGTCTCCTCTCGCTCGCTCGCGCGACCGGTGGATACTTACACCGGGAGGCGTCCCGATACCGGTTAACAAACGACCAGCGGATGATTTAGCATATATTTTCAACGTATAGAGCTCTCGCATCGCGTATACTCGATATAGCCTCTCTCTGTCTGTCTTTTATTCACTCGCTCGGTCTCTCCTTCTCTCTCTCCTTCTCGTTCATTCTCTCGCTCGCTCTCCCGCGGTATAACCGAGCCAGCGTGATTGTTTTATAATTAAGCCGTTATACCAGGTAAGCCACGGCCACGGGAGGTGGTGATTAATTGTTTTCGAATTGAAAACCTATCGCCGTGCCGTCTTAATTTCATTCGGCACTCCTAGCTTAACCGGCCCAGCGGGTATAATAGTTCTTTTCTGCGAGCTCGCGAGGCCGCGCGCTCTCGAGCAAACAACAAAAAACTATAAAGGAGGCCGAACCTCGCTGGACCGTTTCACCGCGGCGTTTAATAATCGACGCCGATCCGTCCAGAGTTTCGCGACATCGCAATTAAGACGATGAATTGATACTTTTCGTCCTAGCGATTTTTTTTCTCCATTTTTCGACGTGGAATATTTTTTTCTCCCTTTTTCGAGAGTCAGAGAGGCACTAGGCCCGTGAAGGAAATTCGGCGGGTCTCGAGAGCGCGCTCGCGTCGCATTTAACGGAGCAAATAGACGGTGCTGCGAGAGCGCGCGCAGCCAAAAAGGGTGCCGACTGAAAGGCAAACAGTTTAGCTGGAAACAATTGACTGCAGATTGGAGTGAGAGCGCGCGCGTCGAAGAGACATCTGACGATCGATGCACGCGTCGCTGCCACGAAAGCGAAGTTACATCTGTCCGACGATGAAAATAGATTTCGAGCCGAGGGGCGGGAGGGGGAGAGAAGCTCGGAGCGGGGGGGCCTCGTCCGCGAGGGAGAGTCGTTAAAACACTCGTTTCCAGGCCAGGAATTCGCGCGCCCGTCCACGCAATGCCGGAGCTTTGATCGACTTAATACATCCATCCAGTCGAACCACCGAAGGCAAAAATACCGCGCGCCTGCGCGAAAACAACGAGAAACGCGCAAAAAAAAGGAAGCGAGACGGAAAAAACGGAACAGCCATTTTTCCCCCGCGAAGCCACACGCGCGGAAAATTCGAATCTCCGACTTCGTTATACCCCGTCGAATGAAATTTCGCATTTTTTTTTTGTCGATCGAATCGCCCGCGGGTTTTCCTTTTTTTTTTGTGTGTGTGGAAGAGAAAGGATTATAATTCGCGGCTGATGATACCGAAAACACCGGCGATACGTTTTTCCGCGCTCGATGGATGCGACGACCCATTTACCCACGCTCGCGTAACGGCGAGTGCTCCGAAAATAGCGCGAACGTACGCGTCGCATCTCGACGCGTTTCCGTCCGAAAATTCTGTTACTATTTCCACGTCCCCCTTCCTCCCTCCACCTGCCCTTTTAGCGGGCTACGTTTTCCCCGATGTTTTGTTTCGTCGGACCCTTTTAGCGTCACTTAAAACAAAACAGTGTATCGATTTGACCGGCACGGCGCTCCCCCCGTCGACGAGGTCACCACTCGACGACGCCCGGAGGGACGTTTTGGTGTTTCGAAGACAAGTGACACTCGATTCGACTCCGGCGGTCCTCGAGGTGCGCGCTTTGTTTTTTCCCCCCTTGGAGTATCCACTCGCTACATATCGATCTATTCGGCTCCCCCTCTGCCTGCGTCGCGAACCCCGTGCGTAACGCGAGTAAACGATTGTCGCGTAATCGCTAAAGACTGTAATATCGCTTCCCGATTTCACGCTCCGCAAAATCCGAGCTGTCGCAGTTCGTACGCTCCGAGAGACTTTGATATTATATCTACGAAAATACTATTCACTTTTTAATCGATACAGGACGGTTTCGCGTCGAATTTTTTATCCAGACTAAAAGTTCGGGGCGGGAATCGACCAGCGGTTACGAGCCTTCATTTTTTGTGAGCACAGGTCCGAACCATTACAAAGTATAATACGAGAGACTGTGTATTTCCCAGATTATCTTTGGCGCGCGACGCGATATCCTGCGCCTCGCGTGTCAATTAGCCACGGTATATGAGGTTACAAAGTACGCCGGAGGTCCTTGCACCGCTGGTAGCGGCCCGTACACCGAGAGATCGTTTCCGATCGTTAGGTAAAGCCGAGCGGACGGCGAGCAGGGGCGGACCACTCGCGACGCGTTCTTTCCGCGTAGGTAGCTCGAAATTCGGGCCCCTCGATCGTTTCCGCGCGGCTGGCCCGGTAGAGAGGAGCGTACAAAAAAAAAAATATCGAACGAGGAATCCGCTTACGCGTACCCGAGCGCGCGCCGCCGCCGGCGATGAATACGACTTAGAAAATCGAATAAAACGAGCGGAGTATCTTCTTTATACGGCGAAAATATCGCCGACTCGGGGGAAAACTCGTCGAGCCCTCGAATACGCGAAATCGAGACCGAGACCAGTTCGTCCCTGTTCCTTTGAAAAAAAAAAAAAGGAACGAAATTTTCTTGCCGAGGACGTAAATCACTCGATTCCCGAGCTCCTCCTTTTTCCACGATTCGTACGCGTGATTGCAGGACGCGCATAAATTTATTTAACTACGAGCTCACCGTCGTACGCGCTCGATTACTAAACGCTCGTCTCGTATGGACTCTCGGAATCATCGTCGCCCCCCCCCCCTCCCCCTCGGTGCTTCGTGAGGCCGATCGAAGCAATTAATCCTCCCGTCATTTATCTTGCCGGGCTCGCTCCGGGATTGAAAAAAACCGGGGAGAGAGGGGAAAAAACGGAGGAGGTGACGCGATCGTGTGATGTACACCGTGTCGCAATGGCCCACGACGTCGTGGAGACCTCGGTACCTCCCGTTACGTCTTTGTACGCCGGGACCCGCGAAATTCCGCGATTATTCCCTTCACGGATACAACAGCGTGAAGAAACTGAGCATGTTTAAATAAAATAGTCTCGACGACTCGCAAAATAACCCAGAAGAGTGTCTTTAGCAATAATTTCGTCAAACATTTCAGAAAAATAATTTTTTAGATCAGGAGATAGTTTAAAATCATTTCGTTTCGAGGAATGAGTAATTTTGGGACACCCTGTACACCGCGATTACAGTCGACTCGCCAGTACACAAAGCGCTCTTTTGACCGGAGAAACTCCGTATACAGTTTCGCTTTTTGACGCCTACCATCATAATATTTTATCCCCGGAACTTTCTTAGAGTCTTTAAATCTCTTTAGGTGATACACATATGTGAAAAATGACCGAACGTAGGCTGGGAGCGCGACGTGGAACGGGTTTCTCAACGCGCTCGTTTCTTTCTCTCCTTTTTTCTCTCTCTCTATTCTCCACTCCCGAGCGGAGCATCCCGTGATTCTCCATGACATCTATTTCAAAAGCGCATCGGGAAGGGTATCGGTTGCGGGATTTTACGCGCGACGTTAATGTGTGGGCTCGAGCGCGTGCTCTCTCTAAGCCGACTACAACCTTTCTCTCTTTTTTATTTGTCTCTCTCTCTCTTTCTCTCTCTCGCGAGTGAGCGAGCGTATATGAAGGAATTCTTAAAAGGCAGTAAATCATCGAGCTCGCCTTCCTTTTTATCCGCCACCGCGCTAGCCCACTGATTGTGCCATACATAAAATTACGATAAATTCCGAAGGTTTCTCGTGCTGTCATAACCCGCGGCGGTCAATTGTTCCAAAAGGATAATATAATGGCGCGCGCTCTGAGCGTCACGGTGGGTGGCGCCACTGATTGTCAACCGATATCGCGGCGCGATCTCGCGAAACGGATAGGAGCGCAATAGCGAGAGAGATAGATAGTGGAGAACCGAGAGAGTGGTTAAATTTCAATCAATGCAAGAGTCGACAAGATTTGCCCAGGAGAGGCAAAGAGTGGCGAACAAAAAAGAAAAGAGCAGAAAGAATCGAGAAAGAGAGCGAAGCAATTGGGTGGGTGGCGAGAATCAAGCTTATATCGCTTATCTGTCCACGTCAAGGGAGCCGCGCGAGATGAGCGTCGTTAACACCGGACACAATGCTGTTTTGACGGTGCAACAAAAGACGTATCTCGCTGTTCGCGCGCGCTCGCGCATCTCGGCCCCGAGACAAATGACCGTGGATTCGAGAACAAATGACAGTGGCGGTTCTTTTGTGAACGTACCTTATTACCAGCCCAGCGAAATTTTTCATACTCGCGCGCATTCTCACGGAGAAAAATCGACTTGGGGTTTTCTCATCCCGCGACTAGAAAAGGGAGTTATCAATTTCCTACGAAAACGCCGATACAAAGCGAGTCGTCGTCGCGCGTGCGAGTCGAAAGGTGCGAAATCTCAGGGACCCGCTTTGCTCTCGCCTCGCGGAAGGGCAAATAAGCGTCAAATGAAGCGTGCTTAAAGATCAAACGAGCGAGCAAACACGAAACAAGCGGCGCGGCGCGTTAACGCGCGTGTCCCCGTTGTAAAAACAGCTACCGCCTGTGTAATGCAGAACGCGCTCTCGCTTTGCCTATGGGATTACCATTTAAACTAATCCTCCCTCTCTCTCTCTCTCTCTCTCTCTCTCTCTCTCTCTCTCTCGTGGTTCCGTCGCTATTCGTCCACCCTCGCGAGTTCGAACGTCGACGGAGTACAAACATAACCCGAAAATCTAGCAGCACCGCGTAGATGGCATGTCCCGAACAACGTGTAAGAGGATCGCTTTAAGGTTTTAAGCGCTGACGGGGAAAATCGTCATGTGCGAATGCGACGTCGACTCCGAAAATACAATCCCCTGTTGACTCGCGCCGCAGGACCGATATCGTTCCCTCCCCCCGCGAGCCTCAAGGAAAATGGACTCCGTTGATTCTCTGCCCCTCTCTCGATAAACTATCCACCTCTCTCTCTCTCTCTCTCCCGCGCGCACACACACTGGGGGTTTTTTTTTCGTCGGTATAACTTTTTTTAAGCTCAAACAGAAACACGGAATACAATATCGCTGGCTCCAGCCAATAACGAGGCTCGTCTCTCGTTATTATTTTACGTCCATTGACGGTCGAAATTGAACGAGAGAGGGAAAAAAATACACATTCTGCCGTGTCGCTAACCGGATTGAGTTCGATCGAGCCGCGGGATACGAGGGTACTCTCCGAGCCATTTCGTACAACGATAGAGCGCGATCTGGTCGTATAATTAAATGTTAATCGTATGCCATCGAGAGCTCGGTGATGATCGCGTGGGCCTCTCTTTTTCTCTCACTCACTCTTCCTCTCTTTCGGGCAATATAGGTGCGTATGTATTCGTTACTGCCGAGTCATCAAACACAAAGATGGCCGACGCCACGTCGACGAGTGCCGTATTCGTCGGAAAAAGAAAAGAGGCACGAAACGAGCGCGGTGTGAGCCGGAGAGAGCGAAATTTACATAAATATGTGCAGTTTCTGTGGATTCATCCATCGCGTTCGCGCCGCGGCCGCCATTTCATCCCCGGGGATTTCGGGGCCTTCATCTCGTGATTAACTTGTCACGAAACATTGTGTAGTCACGTCCCGAGCTATTTATTAGCCAGATAGCGATCGGGTCAATGCGTTCTCGCGAGAGAGCCAGCTCGTCTCTCTCTCTCTCCCCCTCTCCCTCCCTCTCGCGCACTCACTCGGACCTTTCGATTCGTGACATTGTACTTCGCGTTAGGACGTTGTAACGATAGGTACCTCGAGATCGCTGCCTCGCCGTTTGACCTTCGATTGTTCCGACGTCACGCGAACTCTGTGACGTTCGCCAGCGATGCCGGAACTTTGGATCGATTTCTTATCTACGTAATAGACTGCCTATTCTGCTTTTTTCCTCGCATTTTTCCAATTCGATTTATTATGGATGATCGGTAGTGCGACACTGTGTAATAAAGTTCGAGTGTTCAGCGTGTAATAGTAATACTGTTTACGAACTATGAGTATGTCCTTTGCTTATCGATTAGAGTTGTTCTTGTCTAGAAATTTCTGTACAAATTTTTTATTGAAATTACGAATCTCGAAAAATTTCATTCATTTCATCGTTAAAATCGAATTTTCCGTAGCCGAGGAATCAAAATCGGGGCCATGTAACGAACGAATCTATACATAGCACGGGGAGGGACAGTTGACAAACGAGACTCGGGGGAGAAGGCAGGATAATCGTTCCTCTTCCATTCCCGTGCCGTACAACCGCAGCGCTGTACGACGATAAACAATAAGAGGCAGCGCGGTGGGCCGCGTCGTAGAGAATGATAATTTAAACGATGACTCTCGGCTTCTCCTCGCATTCAATTACCAAGTAATTGACGGTAGAGGGTGGGCCGGGCGCGGAGGAGGAAGGGGGAGGCTGGAATCCAGCCCGCGTCGTTTGGCCATTTCGCGCTGTAGGTGACGAGCGTGACTTATATCCCGCGAATTATAATCCAATTTGCGATTATCGTCGCGAGTTGCCCCCCTCCGGGAGGGGCCAGATGGGCCCGAGCGCACCGGCTCTCTGGTTAGTAAAGCGTAATTAACTCGCGGGGCACCGGACGGTCCACCTTGAGAGGTAAAACCCGATACGCTCGCGGTGAACTCGCTCTCGTAACGCGCCGAGCGATGAATCAATGCCGTGCACGAAACGTCAGTCTCTCTCTCTCTCTCTCTCGCTCGAGAGAGCGTTAAGTATATCGGGTGTCGATTTCGATAATCCGCGAGACGCGAGAGCCGATAATTCCACGCCCACGTTACGGCAGCGTGACACCCAACGCACACCTACGCGATTATATAGACACGGGGGGCTCAAGATGGCGTGTCGCGTCCAATGCGAGCGCGGTGACAGTTTGGACGCGCGCGCGCGCACGGATTATACGAGTTTAACGGAATGGAGTCGTCACCGTCTCCCTTCTAGGCACTCGGGAGAGAGCGAGAAAGAGAGAGAGAGGCAGGTTCTATCGACGAAGATGAAATTCAAATCGTGAAAGAGAATGACGGGGGACGGCAAAAATGCGAGAATCGAAGCGACGAATTCCAGCGGTGAATCGCGAATGACACACGTTAACCAGCCGTATGCGCGCTCTGCACGCGACAGCTGGCGTCTTTCCTACTTCTCATCTCGCGGAATTGCGAAGTGAAAACGCGCGCGAGTGTCGTCGCGGAATATAAAAACGCGCTAAAAATCCGGAAAGAATCGAACGCGATGATTTTCGATTCCACGGGTCGTTACACTTGTCGTCTCTGAGTACTCGGCGCGCTCGCTGACGGAGCTGAATTTCTTCATCTTCCACGGGGGATATGAAAAACCGGGAGGATCGATTTCTTCGAATTTTCGGGAGCTCGCTCAACGAGGCCCCCCGATAATCCCCGTTACCGTCGATTTTCGAGGAACGGCTGCACGCCTGTTAACAGGGCACACACGCGCTCGTGAAGAAACCGCCGTCTCATTCATTCTCTTTCAAGGTGCATGCCCTTCGCTCTCTCTCTCTCTCTCTCTCTTTCTCTCTCTAGCTCGAGTCGAGTTTCGTTACACGATCATTATAACCTTTCCATCGGAGGTGCTTCTTATACTCGATCCGAATTATCGATGGGGGAGTCATTATTCTGAGGAGAGTCGAGTTTTTTCTTCCCACACTCGGAGAAATTTCAAGTCGAATTTATAAACATTTTATTTGTTCGTTTGTACCGACTCGACGAAATTACGACTTCTACAAATAAGATAATTATTGCTAGTCGAGAGAAAACGCTGGCTCCTATTTTTCTCGGTGTCCCCGATTTTGCTTATTCAAAATCCTGCAGTGTTGATGATTCTCCCGGGGCTAGCGACGAAATCCAGCTCTCTTTCTCTTTCTCTCTCCCCGTTTCGTCGCGAATTACAACGAAAGCAGTCGACCCGGGCGCCGAGGAACATAAGCTCGTTCGCGAATGAGCGAAAGGGGCGAGAGGGAGGCTAATAGCCGTGCTCGGCTCGTCCGCGCGGCTGTATATGTAGGTATACGTGTAGGTATACGCGCGCGGTCACGACAAAAAGGGCCACTTCCGAAGGCTGCAGCGTCACATCCGCCATCGAGAATGGCCCCGCGGGTCTTTAATTTGCGGGGAAAAGCCAGGCTTTTCGAGCGCCGTTACGAAGATCCGAGTGCCCGATATAACCCACCTCTCTCTCTCCCTCTCTCTCTCTCTCTCTCTCTCTCTCTTTCAATGCGCGCCGTATGGCAGCTTTCACTGAAAACACGATAACGTCTCCTCTCTCCGACTCAGAAATGTCAAAACACCCTCTGATTCACGGAAACACTCTCGGGCCAACCCTTCTCCCTCGTTATCTAGCACGGGGAAAAAAAAGGAGAGCGAACAGAAGTTCTAATAATCCGACACGGGATTGTTGGAAACCGGTTTGGCTCGCGTATCGTTTCGTTCGATCGGCGTTTTCCGTGAGTAGCGAGCGCGAATCGAAGAAATTCCCGGACCGGATTTTAAAGTGAAACGAATCGAGGAAGGAAAAAATCGAGGGAGGGGGGAAAAAGAGGAGCGAGAAAAAGCGAGACATAATAAAAGAGATCCGTGAGCTGTACAATGGAATCGCGTAATTCCGTTCTCGCGTTACGTAACGCCCCCGCGCTCGTTCTCCCGGTGCTAATTCAATGCGCGTAGCGACCGAGCGAGCGAGCGAGAGAGAGACGAGCT
Organism: Goniozus legneri; assembly: GCA_003055095.1. Taxonomy (NCBI): domain Eukaryota; kingdom Metazoa; phylum Arthropoda; class Insecta; order Hymenoptera; family Bethylidae; genus Goniozus; species Goniozus legneri. The sequence goes on along the minus strand of NCVS01001029.1, from coordinate 127,798 downwards.
GGCTCAGGCCAATGTTCTAATTACCGCGGTAATGGAAGAGCGACGAGTGTCGACGTCGACATCGAACTGGTCGTCTCACCGATCCAGTCGACCCCCACCCCTCGCGACGTCACACCTCCAGCTCTCGACAGAGCGACACAAAGATCGCGCGATTGCGCAACTCGGTGCGTCCTGACTTATTCATTTTCCGTCGCGTATAAAATTGATCGGGATCAATTCTTTTTTTCATTAGCGCTTGTCAAACCGTTAATGGGTTTATTTGCAAAACGCGAAGATAAAGTCGAGTCGAGCGTTCCCTATCTTCTGGTATTTAATTTCGCTCCGATAAAAATTCGCTCATTTTATCCCGATAACGATCGATCATGGGCTTCCACAAAAATATGAACAATCTTTTATTTCGAGACTCATAACGCGCACCGTTACGACCTCCTTTTAACACCGGCGAGTCGAGTTTTTTCTCATATCTCTTTCTCGTGTTTGGATTTTTCGTTATCGACAGATCGAAGCAATCAAGTCGGGTGTGTTTGGCTCGGCGTAGACGTCGAAACGTCATCGATCCGCGAACGGCGAGATTCATTACGCCGACGTTAGAGCCGCTCGCGCACATGGAAGCATTTCGCCGATTCGTCTCGGTTAGGCGCGCTTTATCGTGCCGATCGTTTCACGACGCGACCGTTGTTGGTTCGCGGAATCGGGGAATGGGGAAAAAAAGGATCGGGACTTTCTAAACAACGCGAAAAACCGGTCGAGGGGCGATATTACATTACAAAACGATCGTACGAGTCGATAGATCGAATTTGCCCCGGCGTTTTGTCTTTTCACGCGCGTGACGATGGGAATTCTCGGCGCAGCTGAGTTTGTATATCGCGTACGGGCGAGTATACCGCGGACGTACGAGCTGATACGTGAAATTAATCGCGAATCGATGCGGCGAGATAAGGCGGTTAATTACCGACCGACGTACAAAGTGCTTCCGAGTTCCTTCGCGGCAACTTCTTTATACCCCGCACGAGTGCGTTCGCTCGTTTTCGTACCGCGAACCTGCTCGAGATACCATCTGCCTTGTGGCGTGTTCGCGCGTGCGTCTACACCCCTCTCTACATATGTTAAGTGAAAAAAAATATTGGCGATTAAGAGGAAATTTCTATGCCCCCCTCTCCGCAAAAACTGCTCGATTAGAAATGTACGGTCTTCGCGAGGTGTGAGAAGTGGCTGATATTTCACAACGAGTCGTTTCGTAATTTTAATTTCGTACTTTGACGATGGAAGTTGTGGTATGAACACTTTAATATTTAACAGGACAAATTATTTTGGATATTGAAATTGACACGAAAATAAATTTATAAGTTTAATTTTAATCTTTGTATTGACAACTGAAACTCTCTAACATCTTTAATACATTTTATACGAGAGAGATTTGAGTCTCACTCATGAGATAGTATCGTTATAAGATAATCTTTTATAACGATTTGTATTTCCACATCGCTCTCACTCACACGTCTTACATAATTACTCGCTACGAACGTTCTAACGATCCAGACGAAATAAATTCTCGAATTCGACGTACACCTGTCTAGGAAGGAAAGCAATTCGACGGAGTCCGGTAAAGAGGTGTCGAGTGGAGCTCGCGTCTCGACAAAGGGCAGGCCATTATCGAGGTGGTAATTAGACGAGAGCCAATATCGCGACTTGTTTCCCCGGACTCGAGAAATCCGCGTCGAGAGGGCAGAATCGATATCTCGAACCTCCCGACGAGCAGAGGCCGCTTGTTTCCTCTTTTATTTCATTTCTTTAATTCAGTAACGATTCCCACTTCCTACCGTCGGCTAACGAAAACAAAAAAGGACGAATGGTAAATCCATTTTTTGCATCGCTGAAATCATTCCGGTATGAAAAGAGAGAGCGCGAGCTTATTAAATTTGACACTCGAAGGACTCGGAACATTGAAAAGGGACCGGCAATATCTCGGTGTCCCCTCTACCCCGGCGTTGCCAAGCCACCGAGGCACCGCCGTCCGCCTCGAGGGACCGGGGATTCGCTAATTTCACTCTGGGCACACGCGAATACGCGCCTTCTCCGTGAAAACACTCGACGATAAAATTGTCCTCCCGCGTGAAGTCCCCCGGGACCCGATGAGTTTCCTATCCGTATAACCTTCGACGCCTATTTAGGAAAACACCGAGATAACTTTTATCGCCTTCTTGTAGGAAATTCACTGTCAATGAGATATTTTATTCGATAGAATTTAGTAACTGAATATTTGTTTTAGTAGTATTCATTTCTCTGATTAAATGCAAGTGAATCATCGTCTAATAGAAGTGAATAAGAAGTGAATATTTTTCAAATCAACATCTCTGGTTGTTTCAAGAACTTTTCGGGAAATTTCGGGCTCGTTCTCACTCCGGGTGTCGCGAAAATTGATATCGAGCATAAAGGTGGCCGAATTCAATTCGGGCCGGCTCCATGATCGGGCGGGAACGATAGAAAAGGTCTCGGTCCATCAGCGGAGAGCCAGAAACTCTCGAAGCGGTATTCTCGAGATCGGTTAAAATTGGAAAGGTCCTAGTAGCGCGGGTCAATTCATTGTTGAAGAGGCTATTCTTGACGCGAAATTGCCTGAAATTGGTTTACACGGACACGAGCGGCACGTCAGAAATTGATTCGGTTTCTCCCCCTTCGCTATTTTATCGCCACCTGCGACAGTCAATGCTTCTAATTCTTTTTTTTCTCTCTCTCGCTCTCTCCTCCGCGAGTGCGAGTTTGCTCTGCGAATCGCGAGCGAAAAATTCGCCTCGTATCGATTAATTTCCAAGGAGTAGAGCGTAAGAAAAGAGATAATTGGAGGGGTAACTTCCGAACGGCGGTGTCCTCGTCGTAACTACCGGCGAACTCTCCTCGACCCGAGATCGAGTTTTATCCCGAGAAACAAGAAAAATTAATAAAACGAATCAACAACCCGCGCCGTTAGGTCTCAGCCCGTTGAGCAGAAATTAGTTAAATGGATTAATTCCTCCGAGCGGCTGTTACATTTTTATATTCCTCCTCTCTCGCTTTCCTTCTTCTTTTTTTCACTCCCGGTCAAAAAACTGGACGGAAAAAATGCGATCGATCAAAAATTTTTTACACCGGTATATCTCGGAGTGGCGCAGGAGAAAAACAAAAGGAGATAGAGCGGTACGAAGTGGGGTAGGCCGAGCGAGGAAGGAGGTCGAATAGAAAAGGAATAAAGCGAGACGGAGAGACGAAGAGAGAGGTCTGACAGCCTCGGCATCGAACCTGATGGCGCGACGTATAACGAGACAAACCGTGTGCGCTGCTCCCGGACTTCTAGCAAAAACATCGGGACGCTCTCAACGCACCTTAATTGCTTAATCAAACGTAGTAAATCTCGCGACACAGGCATTTACGCGCGTTACGAAGCGATACCGTTCGCCTGTCGCTTCCTTTTGCGGACGATATAGCGAAAAAAGAGACAAAAAGTAGGGGAAAAAAGGAGGAAAACGAAAATCGACATTTCGAGGTGGAATTTTTGCAACGCGACGCTCGTTTGTGGTCTCGTTAGGATAACCACCCGGTACATTAAGGGATAACCGTAGCCGGTGATGTAACGCAACACTGCCCGGTCCCGATCCCGATCCCTCAATGAGATGGTATCCCCGTCGTCCCCGCGCCTCGCGACGCGTACATCCGAAACTCGGCCGGGTATATCCCGGCTATACTGCCGGTATTTTGCACGCGCGAGAGTATCGAGTGACCCCGGAGTGGATTCTTTGTCACCCGAACGGGACGTGAAAAGTTATCCGCTATTAGAGTTCTTACACCGCGAGAGTTACGGTATTTCGTGTTCATCTTGCTCGCTATATTGTTAGAATTTTCAGCACAAAACGAGAAAATATGTTATTTTGTATTTACAGAGATTTTATTTTGATCGGAATAATCGACTATAATACAACTGCTCCGATTTTTTTTTCATTTAAAAACGAAACATCAAAATGAGCGACACAATGAGAATAAAATGCGATCGCGCGGCAATTTTTGCATTTGAATCTTGACAATGAGGATACGTAGCCCAGGGGGTTACGAAAACGTTACCCCTATCGCTCGCAACGATATCCCCCCCTAGTCGGTCACTGGTGCATGAAACAGTTAAGCATCGACAATATAAGCTAATCAGGGGATGGGTATAAGGGGTGTATTACAGAGCGGGTCCCGCGGTAATCACTCGGAATTGCGTTAAATTTAAATTTTTACTCCACCTCCGCCCGAGGGTGATTCTTGCGACGGATAAAGAAGATGTCTCTGTAAGAGTCTCGTTGGAATATTTTCCCGTTTTTACTATTCCGGACGTACGAGAGTCATTATACAATTTCACTTTCCTACTTCCTTGGATTTTTAAATTTTAATTCTCTAACTCGAATTTTAATTTAAAACGATTCAAATTCTCACCGATTTAGAGAGAATTTCAAATGATATACGTGAAATTGTAAGTAGCAATTTAGCCTTTCCTTACCCAACAACTAGTTCCAGCCAACTATTTTTACCTTAAAGAGTAGCGCATTAACGCGAGCAGCGCCCGATGCGGGGAAATTCAAAACTACGCCCCCGCGACATCTAATTTACTCGGGGTGTTCGAAACTACTTCGGTAACGCAAGCCGGGGCTCCGAATTTTGGTTAGATTCCCTTTAGAGTGGCTGGGCCAAAGCCCCACGGGGGGCTCGGGGGAGAATATTGCGGAGCAACAAAATAATAACGCGGGCGGAGTGTGCAGCGTGCGCGCGGGACGACCGAGAAGAGAGAGAGAGAGAGAGAGGGTTTAGGGCGACCGAGGCGAGCAAAACACACACGAACTAAAAGGCTTACGGGGTAATTTGCGACGGCTTAAGGTCCCGCCAATCTGATCCATCGCGCGTATATACACGTGAAATCTTATACCGCGATCTTCCTCGTGGTGTGTATACCATTCTCGGAGACAAAAAAAAATCTATATAACTAGAGGAGACGGGGAGAGGGGAGGGGGCAAGAGTGGAACAAAAAGGAACGTCGAGCGACGAAAAAGACGCACGAGCGTACAACCGAGAGGAGAAGACTCTTTGAAAAACGATACAACGTTACCTCAATGGCTCGTTCTTTCCTTTTTTGGTTCATTCTCTTCTATTTGTACGCTTATACTTTTTTTTTCATCCCCCTCCAGTCCTCGACTTCCATCCGCAGTTCGGCAGAACACGAGCCGCGTAGTTTTACGGGCTGTCGCGCAGAATTTGGTCGGTGAACTTTTTCCCCCGAAAATGGTTAATTGAGCGTGATCCGGTGCAAACGAGAACTATCGCCGAACCGATTCCTCTCTCGCTCTCCTCGCGTACCTTTTTTTCACTCGGTGACGAGCCAGAAAAAGAAAACAAGTCGAGTAATTACTCCCGCGTAGAACCGGCGTACCTCTCCATCTCTTTTATCCCCGCGCGATCTGTTTTCTGAAACGAGAAGCAAATTCCTTTTTCCCTCGTAGTCCGCGTCGTTGACGAAACTTCGTTTGCCGCTGGAGGTCCGGCTCGCCGGGCGAAAATGAGAGAGAAATTCAGCGAGGACGGTAGGAAGGACGGAAAGAGATAGTAGAGGCATATTTCAGGAGCGAAATTTAATTTGCCCCAAAGTGTGCCACGAGACTCGAATCGATTCGAGAGCACTCGAACCTCGAAGAGCCTCTAAGCGACGGCGCGTGCCTCGATCGGATGCCATTGACGTCCTCCCTCTCTCGCGCGCTCCCATTCTACTTTCACGCGATTAATTGCGACTGGTTGTCTCATCATCGGCTGTTCGATTCGTCAACCATCTTCGAAATTTTCAACAACGAAACGAGCAATAATTTTGGCCTTCTGGAATTCTCGTAAAATCGAGAGATAACGCGAAGAGCGCGGCGCGTCTTTCTCTTCGAAATCCATCGTCTACGTCATCTCGCTCGACAAAACGAGCCCCACACACGGGTGCACGCTCGCGCACGTTTAGGATACGTTAAGAGGCCCTTCACGGTGTTTGCAGGCAAACACCCTTCGTTCTCGCGTCGCGTCGCACAGGCGCCCTTCGTCCACAGGGAGAGAGAGAGAGAGAGAGAGAGAGAGAGAGAGAGAGAGAACGGAGTACACGCGAGGCATCCGTTCCTTTTACTCGACGCACACAAACGGAGTCTGATTACATATTAATTATTTACCGAGCGATTTCTGTATGCACCGCCCAGCTTCACTGGGACGGGGTCATTAAATTAAATGAAACGTTGAATTCTGCCGTCGCGCTCGCGCCGGCGCGACTCTCTCGCGACGTTTAAATAAAACGTCATTACATTTTACCGCGGAAAAACTAATAACGATCGCGATAACGTGCGCTACTCTCGCGCGAAATTTTCTCCCTCGTCAGAAACCGTTACGGCTCATTACGGTCCTCGTCCATCCATTATTCCTTTAACCGACTGCAAAACGTTTCGAAACACATTACCCCCACGAAGCGCTCTCTCGCGTCGCTGTAAGACTCACGGATGCGAGAGAGCGCGGTGCGCGGTAATTGCCGACGGAACCTCCCGGGCAAAGGAGCCAAATTCGTCGAGCCGGTTAATTGGCCCCCTCGATTCGCTATTATTGTTCTCGCGGCCGGACTCACGGACGCCCGCGCACGAGGGACCCGCGAAAATTGCGATCGACACCCGATACCTCTCGGAGATTCGGGAAATCGTTCGAACACAATGTCTACAACTTTCGGATCGTTTTCGATAGGGTCGAGAGGGGAAATTGGAAAGAAAATTTCTTTATATAGACGAGCCGGGGAGGATATTTTTTACACAAAAGAAAAATGTATTTAATTACATTTCGGAATGAGGACCCAAAAGTGCAACGTTTTAGAACGAAAGAATTTCCAATTTTCGAACGCGGCTCCCGAGCCAACTGGAATCAACCCCTAATCCTCAATTATCCGGGCGTTTATCCCGCACGAGTGGGCCTCGCAACACGTTTTCGCTCGATTTTCGCCGTGGTTGTTTGCTCTTCCTCGTTTACCGGCTGACGAATCGGCCACGTACGGCTCGACGAGCGCCTAAGACAACGGGATTAGTCGCTCCGCCGAGGGAGAATGACTGCCGCGTCGAGGATTTAATTTTCGGAGCTTTTCCCACGGAGCACCGAACTCGGGCTACTCCTTTGCCGTCGCCGGGTACCTCCGAGGTCTGTGGACAAACACTCGAGCGTGTCTATGCTCCCGTAGAAAAATGTTTGTCGTCTCTCTCGAGACGAGAAAATATATTCCGCTCCCGGTAACCCAAATTTTTCCAAATTTCTCTCCCAATTACCGCGAGACGTGGGACAAGACCCGGCGAAATTCTCGTGTTTATGAAGACGGAAAACGAGTAGCGGACGGTCGAACGAGCTCGCCGGGAGCGAGCACGTGGGTATCGGTTTTCGGACGGTTGCGCCCGGCGAGCACTCGGTTAAAAACTTTACAAACAGATCGAAATTCGGGAACGGAAAGACGGGGAACACGTTGAGCACGCCGCGCGCCAATGGATACTCTTAGATCCCCGAGCAAACATTTGCTCTTCGTAGCCGAGCGAGAGAGAGAGAGAGACCGGAGTTCTCTCGAGATATCGCGACCTTGCCAAAGGTCACGAATTACTAGAAAAATAATTGACGGGATTCGAGTCGAGTTTCACGAGCGTCGTACACCCGCCGATGTCAAGCCCGGATAAGGGAAAAAAATTTTCTGCAAAATCATGGACTACCTGTAGGCCCTTCCGTCTCTCGGGCGGACTTCTTTGTTTCTCGACGAGCGTTATCGTGGCCCCCGTATCGGCCGAGGAAGGCCGATACGAACTCGCACCGCGGAAACTGGCCTCGGCTGGAAGGGGTAGGCTCACGGGAGCGTGAACGCGAGCTCGTTGCGATTCGCTACGCCCCGGCCTCTATATCCTCCTCTCTCTAAAAGCCCACTGAATTTCCTACTACGGTAATTAGACATGAAACTGTAATAACAATTTCCCACTGGCCGAACTCGCCGATACGCGTCGTTACTGTTACGACGATTCGTTTCGTAATATTCTCGTTCGATGAACGCGGTTCCGTTCGAGTTCCGTTAACTTTCTTGGGGGACTGGCTTTTGCTCGGAAATTTCGCACCGAGACTGTAAATTAGAAGTAACGATTTTTTAAAACTCATTTTATAACAAATTACAATTGCTATAATTACAAACTAATAATTTTGAGCAGTAATAGCGATATCATCAGTCGTTACTCGAAACCAGAGCTGGGGTTGAAATTGCGTAGGAGCGATCCGCAGGAGCGAAATGACGCGACTACGGGGGGGAGGAATAAAGAACTGAGCATCGGGGTACGCGACGAGTCGTGCGAGAGGGCCCGTATCGTTTTAACGTCTCTATTAGCGGCTATTAAAAATGAGCTATAGCGAGGAGAGCGAGAGAGAGAGAGAGAGAGAGTAAAGAGCGAATTGAACGGTCTCTCGTATGGGGCGGAACGAGGAGGGGGAGAGGTTAAAGAAGGCATTCGGGAGTCCCGGCTCTCTCGTTTCGAATCGCGCGCGGGCCTTCGTTCACATGCCGCGTCCCCGGATATCCAGTTACCTTTTGTCGAGGCCTTCGCCATGGCTCAGATTCTCCGCCGATACGTACCCCATTGTGCTCCTCGGGTATTTAGCATGGCACGGGGTTGCTACAGAGGGGGTGCGGGGGAAACGGGGCTCCTACGAATACTTCCAACGCGTCCCCCTCGCCCGGGGTAGATTTTGTTAAAATGATATACACTCCCGTATGAGAAACTCCGATTCTCTCGATATCGGATCGCGTAATCGATCGTTTTCCCTTCCCGAAACTCGTTTTATCGACGGTTGCGTGGATATCGAGTCGATACGGCCGCGAACTCGCCAACGAGAATTGTCATTATATAGTCGATATTTAACTACTGAAATTTAAATAGGTGAATTAATAATCACTGGAAGATTCTTGCGCGCATAATTACGTTCTCTCTCTCTCTCTTTCTTTCTCTCGTTCCCCCGTTATACGCCAACTCTTCTCGAACTCGCTCGCCGCGTCCTCGTCCCGCATATAATACTTTATAATATACGGGGAGATTCGAAAAGTGACTCGTCATGCGGCGTAAATACTTAACGGCGCGCATCCTTCGCCGTCGTCTTGCTCGTAGTCGTCGTCGGGTTTATTCTCCCTTACAGCGTATCGCGAGGAGGCACCTGATACTTTCCCTCGACGCTCGTGAATTTTTTTCCCTCTTTTTTTAATTACCTGCTCGCGTCACCTGTAGCCGACGTTGCTCGGCTTTTTTTTTCATTATACATCTTTCAACTCCACCGAATTCCCTGTAACGAATTTCGCGCTGCAAGGCGCAGCCGTTGACGATCTTTGTGAATCGAAAAATAACGAAAATTGCATCCTGTGCATTGTACGCGGACGACATTTTGTTCTACTTGCGAAGCTAATTCACGAAAAAGTCTGTTTGGGACAGAAACTCGTGCACTCTAGAAACCAATTAGTTTTTTTCACAATGTTCTAAATTAACTATAAGTGTAGTTTAATCTGAATTCGCTAGAAAATCATACTACCGTAATTTACTACTCGACATAGTCGAACCAGTCTATCGAAACTCTCTCAGCGCGAACTGGTCTACGTAAGAAAACGTCAGGGTTCATTTTCGGTGAATATCCTAATGAGAATACGAGGTAAAAAATTCGGCTAGTCCCCGACACTCGGGTCGATTGAATTGGAAGGATCGCGTTGTAAAGTGCACGAGCGCGTAGGAACAAAACGCGCGTGTGTGCCCTCGCCGCTCTCTCGCGTTTACGCACAATATAATAAAATTCGTGCCGCTCGTGCGGGTGTCTCGTGAAAAGGAGGAAGACAATGGAGGCGCGGTTTTCGGGGCATAATTAAAACGCGTCGAGCGTCTCGCGAGAAACGGGGGGAGGAGGGGGGATGGTGAAAAGAAGTGGAAGCGAGTGGGTTCGATTACCTCGTCCCTCGAGCAGGTCCGCGTGTCTCCTGCGGGCCACGCGAGGCTCTCCGTTCGCTGGGAGGACTCCTCGCGTCGAGTAATTCCGAAATAATTAATCGGAGAGCGCGGCTCGTGGAGCAAATCGTAGGCTCGCGAGCCGAATTCGTTCGGGATCGGCGGAAGGTGTTACCGTGGTAACAGAACGGGCTCGAGACTCGATTAGCAAAGAAAATACGGGAGGATCTCGAAGCTCCGGTATAGAATCGATCTGCAGTCGAGGGGCTTTTAAGGAACCGCAACTTCTCATTGTCTCCGTTAGAGTGGCGAACGGGTCTCTCGACACTCCGGCGTTTTCCCTCTCGCTCCTTAGATAATGTTCTCGATCGAAGAGAGAGAGAGAGAGAACGTCCCTTCTTATTCCTCGAAAGACAACCTTGCATGAAAGTACTTCCCTCGGTTCGTAAACTCGTCGAGTGTGCTCGCGAATGTGAAAATGAAGAATATACGCCATGGAAATTATTTCCGCTGATTAACGTAGCGGTCTCTCGTTGAGATATTCAATTTGATTATCATTGCCCACTTCGCGTCGTTCGGCCGAAGACGGTAAACGGAATTTTCTTATCGGTTTTCCGCATCGTCGTTGGCGAAGTGGAAAAATTGAGAATTCGCGTTTCAGGGAATTCCACAATGAAATGTAATAGTGTCGGTATTACGAGTCGCGTGAGAAGTTTCCCTGGATCTTCTCGTTTCATCGTATTGGCGCAACCGAGTGAATCTTTGCCTTTTTTATTAGTCCCTACTGAGAATCATCGTCGCTCTTCCGTGAATCCTTCGTGATTCGGGAAAGCGCGAGTTCGTTCATTAAAAAAATTAGCGATGACTAGAAACAATTACGTATTAAAACTCTAAAAATTCCAACCCACCCGGTATAAAAATCAAGCTCGCCTAACGGCATCAAAATTCCAACGACGACCCACACCTACGCTAGCTTATAATCATAAATCGCGAGCTTGATGGCTGAGTTCCATCGGAGCCCACCTAACGACCTTGTTATCTAATCGTGCGAGCTATCAAAGAAATTGCATTAGATTGAAAGAGCGAGACTAACAATTCATCTCTTCTGTTCACAGAATGCAGCAACAATCTGGACAGGGAAACAACAACTCCCGTCGTCCTCTCAGTCCAACCGGAGGTAGCGACACCGATGATTCGGACATCTCTCTGGGTGGAGCATCGGCACCCTCGCCGAGCTCGACTCCACCGTCGAACCATCAGCCTTCTCCTGGCCCCATCGGCCCCATGGGCCCGCTCGGCCCGATCCCTCAGCCGGCTATCAACTTCCGTTACGATCCGCCGCCGCAATACCGATTGCACCCGAACCCGGGCATCAATCCTGCCTTCAAATTCCCAACGGCGAACTTCCGTTACACGAGCCCCCACAGCCCCCAGCACATCCCGCCGCCGTCGATCGCGACTACCGGTGGCATCTTCAGGTACGCGGAGTCCAGCCCCTTCCAGGCAGTCGGTCCTCGAGGTGATCTAGGCTCACGGTAAGTCCTTAGCCCAAGAAAGGCATCTACCTCATCATTCGTGCAACTCGAGTTCTCGCGATTCGTCTAGCTATTGGGCCATCGATGTTACGTTTCCGGCAGTAGACTTTCGAATCCGTGGGGCAGAGTTAATTCACGTTCCTTATAGTTTCATCCACTTCCACAGACTGCCAGAACCGATAGGACTACCACCGCCGAGGCTTTTGCACGAGAATCTGCTCCACCATCACGCCCACATGCAGCAGCATATGCCCGAGAGCATATCCAGGATATCCGATGGATCGAGGCTGTCCGACGGCAGCGTAAGCCGTCTCTCGGAGAGCTTGTCGGACGCTCACAGCCCGCCGCTGATAGCCACCAATCTCTCCGTGACCGGTCCACTGAGAGTCGCCGTCCCCAGCCCCCACACGCCTTCGTCGAGGGGTAGCCCGCCGAGCGCCCAGCAGACCCCCCAAGGTCAGTCCCAAGGGCCGGGCTTGATAAGGGTCGCCACACCACCGCCGGCCCCAAAGCCACCCCAGCTTCATAGACCGTTTTCGCCTGCGTGATACGACAAACGAGTAGTCCCGAACGAGTCCGTACTCAAGATCGTCAACGGGTTCACCAAAACCGCGCAAGACCTCGCGAGTTAATGAGTACTGATAGAAAAGGATAGGAGAGGAGAGGAAAGGAGATGGGGACGGAGCAGATGAGAAAAGAGAAGAGAAGAGAAGAGAAGAGAAGAGGAAAGGAGAGGAGAGGAGAGGAGAGGAGAGGATAGGAGAGTCAAGGATGCGAACGATGTGAAAAATTGCAGTTGGATTACGACTGTGTGCGATGATAATGCGACGAGTATCCAATAGCGGAAACAGTGCGCGAAAATAATGCGATGTGCATACAATAGCGGAAACAGTGTGCGAAATTCCGCGAATTAGCGAGTGCTATAAACAGGTGCACTAAAAATGCCACGAGTGCGATCGATGTTTTGAGAATCTGACGTTGACATCGGTTGCGCGTGAGAATAACGCGATGCGTTAACAATAGCGGAATCAGTGAAAACTTTCGCGAGTTAATAAGTGCTAACAGAAAGATAGACTAATAATGCAACGAATACCGTCGATACTTTAAAATGCTACAGTTGATAAAAAAAACTGTCTGCGAGTGTGATGCAGTGCGAGATAATTTGGACTCGTTTAATATAGAATTATTTTTAATTTACGGACTGATTAATTGAAAACGATGAGTTAGGTAGTAGGTACGTCGAACGCGCCTTCACGAACAAGTCCGTGTTTAAGGTTGTCGTTACTTTATATAAATGACTCAAGATTTCGCGACTAAGAAGTATCAGTAGCACTGAAAATAAAAGTTTGTTGAATTTACTTAATATTTATTTGCATACGTTCAAACAAATGTCATGCAAATTCAACCAAATATTTTTTTTTAATTGAAAATGCTAATTTTATTGTAAGCATTATTTTTTTTAGTCTAAGTAATAGTTCATTTCATCGAACAAAATATTCATTTCTATATTTTCAAATAAATATTAAGTAGCTTCCACAAATTTCTATTTTCAATGCCGAAATGAGAAAAAAATTCACGCAACCGCAATCGCTTTAGAAAAAATTAAAATTGTATACCATTTATAAGCAAGAAGAGTTAAAGCAAATGAAATTATAAGAACTCTCTCGATTAACTCATCCCAGATGGGATTTTATTTTTAGTTGTATGAAATGTATAAAAAGTACGATAAGATTGTACATTCTTGTATAGCAATGATTTGACATATAGCTGCAATAATACTGTTTACAAAGTTCAGAATCGCGCTTGGGACATCAAAACTGCAATACGATTATAAGGATTGGAGAGAGCTGTCCCAACGAATTCTGTCCATCTACTTATATTCCGACAAAGAGTGTATGATTTGAAATTGATTGTACACTGTCAAAAGTGGTGTGCAATTATTAACCCGTCGGTAAATGGTATTTTATTCTTTCTACGATGTACATAAAAATGTTAGGTATCGCCCAAACGACGGAAAAAGATTACGATGAATAATAAAAATCTAAAATGAAAGCTCCGAAAACCACAAATCAAATTTATTCTATCTTAACATGAAAATTCGACACGAAATGGGGGTTACGAATCAAAAAAGTTGAATGATTGTTGCGAACTCGATCAAAAAAATTTCATCGACTATAATATGTATCGAGGCTGCGTATAAAGAGTAATAGGAAAATATGCAAGTCATTCAACTATATTTTAGATAAATAGAAACATCAGTTTATAAATTTTAATATTCCATAGAATTTGGAAAAGTCGTTCTAAAGATGATTCATCGTTGTAATTTTTAATTGTAGATAGTGAATTATATTATAGGTAACGTGTTATATAATCACGATATAAATATGTACACACTAAATTATAAAGATTATATATGTATAAACAGGATAGTTGATTAGCAGCAAGAACAGGCTACTGGATTTTAGTAATGCAGGATGAGAGATTATAATTACGATTATTATTATCTCCATTATAAAATGATCCTTATAACATATATATATATATATATATAACTACTATCTACGATTGTAAAAATTATCCGCGAAAATATATTAACAAATTATTAAAAAAAAACAACAGTTTCATCTACATCCTCGCGTCCTCTCCACACTGTGTACACACAGGCTTCATCGAAACACGCAATTTTCGCATTTTACAGACCAGCGAACGACAGCAGCGTCACTTTCTATCGAACGATCGCGCGCATGACTCTCCGACTTTATCCACTCTTCAGATCTGCCGTATATACTCTCACGCACGTTACTGCGAAACGATTAAAACACCTTTGAGCAGAGAGAGAGAGAGAGAGAAAGAGAAAGAGAGAGGGAGAGAGAGAGAAGGTGAAATGCCTCCGATAGGCAGCGCTTCCCACATCCCAAATGCAGAAAGTTCTCCCCTACCATTCGGCCTATCGGCGATTTGCTCAGTCACGCTGCTCCCCGTTAACAATCTTCTCTGTCGTACTCGAGTAGTTGGATATTCTTTTCCCTCTATTCTCGACTCGGAGTGGACAAGCACCGGAGTGAGCGATACTCCAAAATATCATTCCTCGCGCGGCCGAAATGGAAGGGAAAGAGACAGGAAAGAAGGTGTATATATATGGCTATTGTGGGACGAGTGGCGAATCCATTATGCGTATTCCTTTCGCAACGTTGTCTATGGAAATCTATCGTTCGGCTGGCCCCGAGCGAGTAAATAGCTTCGCGCGCTGAGGTGGGGATAGAGCGCGAGAGTCGGGGAAGGGAGGGTTATCGACACGAAAACGGACAAAGCAAAACGGAGGACGGCTGAGTGAGTTTGGTTGCGCAACAACGCCGCGTGGGCGGGTGTCGTTGACAAAATGGACCAATCGCCTCGCTAGATTCCCTGTAACCGATCCTCTGGGTTAACCGTCAACTGCGGGAAGCGGGAACATCGGGCGAGTTTCTCCCGAAAAGCCAATATGCCCACACGGCGCACGCCTAAGCCTCCTCGACTCGACGACTCCACCCTTATACTATATCCTTCTTCCTCCTTTTTCTCTCTCTCCCCCTCTCTCGTTCTCCCTCGAGTCGAGTTTCTACGATTTTTCTCCCCAATCCTATCCTCACTCATAAAAATGGAAGCCGCGGAGATTTCTCGGATGTTGTTTTTGTACAAACAGTGGATAGAGAGAGAGAAAGAGAGACTCACTGCGCAGCCTCCACCGGAAGATGAAAAGAAGGGCGTGCGATTATCGATAGACATCGACGCTGTGTACCGTTTTCGAGGTACATCCAATATAGCGTGAAAAGGAACTACTCTATCTCTGTCTCCATCTAGCACCCGCTCTCGCTTTCATCCATCAGTCTCGCACCCTTGCTGCCAGAGGACGGCGTCGCGCGCTCGTGTTTTGACAGTTGCTGCTCTGACACCTCTGGCACCGTCATTAGAACGCGGTTCTCATCCTGCCCCGCGATC
This sequence comes from Goniozus legneri, assembly GCA_003055095.1. NCBI lineage: Eukaryota > Metazoa > Arthropoda > Insecta > Hymenoptera > Bethylidae > Goniozus > Goniozus legneri. The sequence continues at coordinate 112,278 of NCVS01001029.1, read as the reverse complement.
GTCACCCTTGTTTGACGGAACTCGTTTTCTGTTACAAATATCTCTCACATTATGATATGCATGCTGTATCCTATATAATTTTTTAATTGAAGAATTTTTAACAATCGATATCTCGTCTCACTCTCGACATGGAGAAATTTGATTGTTCATCATTGTATAAGCTGTTATTTTGAATAGCGAGGTAACTACTAGTTCTATTTTTTTCTTACCCTCCAAGTTCCTGATCATTTCCTACCTTTTCCTATTTCGCTATTCAAGTTGTTATACAATCGCACCCCGGCGAGAAAAATCGCAATATCGATCGATCGGGAAACGAGAATCGATCTAGCTTGACACGAGCCGGGATTAAAGTGAGAACCGCTGGGTAGACCTCAGCTGTCCGGATTTAGATGTTTAGGATAATGCAGTGTGGTTGGGGCCTTACAACAAAATAATGTAGTCCACTCTGAATGGCAGACACCCGGAATGAGAGCGGGAGAAAGAGAGAGAGAGAGAGAGAGAGAGAGAGATAGGTGAGAGATAGTGTCGGCGTATAAGAGAGCGAGACGGGGGAAAGAAAGGAGAGGGATGGAGATAGGGAAACGAACCGAGTAACAATTTCTCTAGTGGTTATTTGTAGACAGATTCGACACCTCGACAATACCGCGGGAATCATAATGGGAGCCGCAGGGACCCCACTATGGGAGGCCTTAGCGAGATTAAGATGCCCACCAGGTATTTGTTGTAGGTCTTAGGTCGCTCTCGCTCGTACGGCCGAGAGGTGTGAAAGTGATGGCAAAGCTTCCTAGAATCTTTTCAAAATCGGTTCACGGCATTGTCGGAATAAGAAGTTTTGCGGGATTTCGGCTCTGTTCGATTCACGTATCGGTGACCCTTCACGCGCCGCGTCTATGAGCGCGAGTCTTCGATCTCTTCCGGCCCGTTTCGACGGATCACGGGCTCTTGGCCGCTTAAGGGCGCGAGAACGCAAAAAAAGGGAAAGAAGCACGAAACGCGACGAAAGGAATACGCATTGTGTCGAGGAGATCGCTACGGCGGATACAGAATGTCGTAACCATAATGCGGAATGACAAGCGAGAAAATATATTTTCACTGCGCGCTCCGCGCGCGTGTGCTTGTATATTTTTAGCTAGAACCTGTTTTGCAAGGACGAAAGCCAATGAATGTTTTCATTGCTGCTGGTTCGAGAACGAAATTGAAACTACACATCCCGATAATGTCGCGGAGACGCGGTGTTGATTCTCGGTTAATTCTTTGGTTCCTCGCTGGATGAGGTTCGAGAGAATACGTACTTGCGTACATTGTTAAAATATAAATTCACTACTTCGTTGATTAAAAAAATGGTTGGATCAACCATATATTGTTGAATCAATTCAAAAAATAAAAAACTTCTGTTAAAATCTGCTAGTTCTAGAAAATTAAAAGGTATATGATTATAGATTTGAAATAATAATTAAAGTATTGATGTTGAGAATCAACATTTGGACTCGAGTGACACAAAAATAGTTTCGTTTAAAGTCTCAGAATGTCCGAATCCGAAAATGAAAGTCTCATCTTACGCGCCATGGGGGCTGCAGGGTTCACACGGGGTTAATGAGAGGTTAGATATAACTCGCCATTCTGTCGCATAATGCGACACCGGCGTTCGTTTAATTCAACTGTATCCCGTACATGGGAGTTCAATGAGGGTGTGTCGTACTTCGTACTCGCACCATGGGAAAGTAGAATAATTTCCTGTTATACGATACGGAGTGTTGTATACGTGTATGATTGTAAGATTAGATGTTTTAATATAATTCATTTACTCGAGTAACTCTCATACTACGTATACTTGATAAATAATTGATACCACTGATTAAAAAAATTAATTTTTTTAACACGAATTCGTTACATTTTAAATTTATTACGAGAAAATGAAATAAAAGTAACATATATTGACCAGTGTAGTGTATTATTTTTCATTTTATCTGGAAAACAAGAATATATTGAAACTACATGTGAGATAGTCGGACATGGTATACATGGATATGCCAGGCGTCAGTGCCCTTCCAAGCTTCTAAGCTGCTTACCACTATGGGGCTTACGTTGTATCTCCTAACTCCATAGAACTTATGTGGGAACTCACACCCCGCCTACTGTATATTATCTTATCCTCGGCATATACGTACGGTACGCCGAAATCGAATCTCGAGTTTGTGCACTCGAGGATGCGGCATAGCGAGGATTAACAAACTATCGTCGCGTAGAAAATTAATTTTATTCCCCGTAACTGATGACTATGCAAGCGTTCGGGTGACGTAAATCAAAATACCGTAAGAAATCTTTAAACACCTCATTTGCCGTTTGTAGGAGCTTCCTGATTTAATAAATTTGTACGATTTTTGAAAAACTACATTTTCGTATTTATAAATACAAATTCGAGTAGAAACTCCAAGTAATACAACGAAAAAGAGGTTGTCTTAATTAACATCTAAAATTATAATTACGGCAAATAACGAGCTTATTGTCAATATTCAATGCATTAAAACACGAAAATAATTCATATTTGTATAACCGTTCGAATATATTTATGAAAATAATGCTCGAATAATGCACTGAAAAATTTACAGCCATAGTTATATATCGCTGTCGAATTCATACTTCAGGAAAATCGTTCAACGAACGGGTAAAATCGAGAGAAAGGGAGGGAGAGGGTGAGATAGAGTAGTATTACGCAAAACTGTATCGGCTTTTCTCTGTTTTGATTTCGTCGTAGGTACGATAGAACGAGAACGCCAAACGGGAGGAGGACGGATACTTAGCTGGGGTCTAACAGCGGGCTGCGGATTAAAGGGGGTGAAATGTTATTATTGCAAGGGGTACGTCTGCGCCCGTGAGTACTAAGTAGCTCGGTTAAGTATGTTGTTTAAGCCAACACTGTAAGTAACCATCCCCGGAGAAATTGCTGTGACGGCATTGCGGTAAAGTCCAAACTCGGTTCGTGGAATACTTTAGCACGACGCGCGCGCTCTCCGTGCTCGAGCCAAATGGTCCTCTCGGAAAATTCAGCGTTTTTTTACAACGTGTAGTACACACGGATCGGAGTATTGTTTGGTGTCTGTACTCGAATTTTCTATTTAGGTACACATATGAAAATCGGGGTTTGTTGTATTTTTGAATCACGACCATTTTTTTGAGAATAAAATACTTTTCTGAATTAAAGATACTAATTTTATTATAAATAATATTTGTTTGTTCTACGCAATAATTCTACCAGGACTCTTTTCGACTATTTGCTTATTTTGGACGAAACAACTCACCACCGTAGAGGAAATGACAGGCGTATCCTCGCGAGATGCCGAGATTAAAGTACGCTATCGGCGCTATTAGACACCGGTTTGAGTCGGGACTCGCGATAGGACGGTAACAGACGTATAATTTCCTGGAAGCTTTGAATTGAACGACTATCTGGATCCTTCTCTCGCGCGGCTCGGCTCTCGAGCGAGACGAGTGTAACCGGCTTTCAAAGCTTCGAGGGTGAGGAAGCTCATTAACGGGAGCTTTCTCGTTCCTTCGTTCTCGAACCGTTACTTCGACATACCTTCCGTCAAACCACCCACCATCTTTAACCCAGCGCTACCGAGATACGCGCACGCCCATCCATTTCACGGTAGCGGCCTCGAGTCGCTTATTTACATAAATACACGAGGACTTAATGACGAAGCGTAACGAGAATTTGTTTTTAATTTCGTTTCGAAAAATTCACCTCCCCGCCCCGGGGAATCCCGTTTTTTAATTCACGTACCGATTCACCAAGAATCAACGGTTTTAATAATCGTCACTCCGAAAATCGTATTAACCGCGAATCGCAATCGCCGCTTTGTTTGATACGACGGTTTCTCACGCGATCTGTGACAACGGTACACGGATACATCGAAGTTAATTATTTCCACTCGTTACGGTTAAATGAATCGAATTAATCGTCAACGGACCTACGCTGATGTTTCTCCATTAACGCTTCGTGGTTCGTCACTGACGAATTATTCACGAATTACTCGGTATTCGCATACTTTGTGTAACCTACCAGCGTTAATTTCCAGCTTAATGATCTCGTAATTACTACGATTATATGCCACACCGTTCCACGAATGAAAATCTACAGCGAGAACGTCGAATGTATTTTGACATTAATTTTTTAGTAGCGACCCGAGTCAACAAATTTGTACGGTTCTTGAAAAGTCGGAGTTTTATACACTCTCGTACACATTTTGAAATATACAGCGGGAAAACCGATTTTCACATTTATAAATGCAGCTGCTTTTATTCGAGCATAGAAGTCATAATCAGTATTTATAATCATTAATTGGTATGTAAAGTATGCGAAAGTATTTTTTTTATTTATAAATGTAAAATTCGAGTTCAAACACCCCGGACCATACGACTGAAAAACTCATATAAATTCGGACAAGGAAACGATCTAATTTTCCGACTGGGGGATGAAAAATGATATTTTTTTACGAATTCGAAGGAAGATCGCAAAACGCGTCTAATGCAACCGCAAAATAAAGGGCGTGGTTTTAACGCGCAGTCGAGGATTGGCTGTTGAACTTGGCTCTACCCGGTCGATACAGGCTCGACTATATCTGCTCGACCTGTATACTTGATACTTATCCGGTTGGAGTGTATATAGGTATAGGTATACTATTCGGCCGCGCTCGGTATCGATGGAGAAATAAAGCATTTGCCCGCTCCAGATATCGACGCCGCGTTGTAATTCGACGAGGGAGATCGCCAGGAGACGGAAATTTCTGGACGCGTTTAAAAAGATATTACGCACGCGCGAATGAAAGACACATTGAGTGGCGAAAAAAAAAACTGACCGTTGGTTTAGCACCTGCGCGCGTGAAAACCTCAACAACAATAAAATTCGTCCTATGCAGGGTGTCCTGGAATTAACGATTTGAAGAATTGCAAAATCCTAAATCTTTCATTTGTTTAATTGTTTATGTGTAATTTTTAAAGTTTTAATACTGAATTTTTAAATATAAAAGAAACCATCACTAGTTGCCAAAAGACTAATTATGTAGAAAATAACAGTTAAAATTTTTTGAGACACTCTGTATGAGCACCGTTTACGTTTGCACGAGGAATCGTAACCAGCAATAAAGTCATTACGTTCGAGTTATTGTAGCGTAATGACGGAACGGGCATGCGATCCTCGAAGAGTCTCAATGAGCCCGAGAGACGACGATCAATCTTACGGCTCTCTTAACGCGACATTAATCGCCTAGTGATTAAAATCTTTTTTTAACGACACACCGCGAGTTTTGCGATACGAATCGCAGATTAGTACTCGGATGCCTGCATTTTGCACTCCACGTCGTAAGGATTACCTTTTTTCTCTCGGTTTCTTTTCTCTTTTTCATTACCCCTTCCACTCTTTTTTTAACGAGCTGAAGACTAATGCGCGCGCACGATCCTATTTCACCGAGAAGGCCGGGTATAAGCGCGACGAAACCGATACGGATATTTTCAACGTCGCGAGCCGCCGGCGTGGAGAATTTTTCCGTGAGGAGCGAATCGCGAGACGGACCGGAAAAGTTAGATCGTCTCATAAAAGCGAGTGAGTTAGTATAATAACGCGATACCCATAATAAACGGCCCGGTATCCTCCCATTGAGGGCAACAATGCACCCGGTAGATAAGTTAATCGGCGAGTTCCTCCCCGAGAGAGGGGCGCCGTACGGAGCCCCCGAGTCCGCGCGCGCGTTTCATTGTGCCTTTCCATTGTGCGACATCGACGACGGTGATGACGACGACGTCGTCGGGCGTCGGTGCTACATCCTCACCGTGTCCTGGAATCGAGCGAATAGTACTGAGCGTATCTATAAGGACAAAAGGACCTGACTGACGTTTACCGCGATCCTGATTGAAAGTAATCAGCGGTTCTCAAACGTTCTCTTGGTTCTCCTAAATTTTCTACATTATCGTTATTTGTTTCATATTAAATTTTGTATTTAACGGGATTTTTCAATGTTCTCTACCTACTCCCGAATTGCTTAAATTTAATTACTATTACTTTTAATGCATTAGAATTTATCATAAAAAAATTTAGAAAGTATATCTATAAGGACAAAAGAATGGTGACTATCGTTTCTCGCAATCCTGGTTGAAAGTACTCAGTGATTTTCAAACGTTTCCTATTCCTAAATTTTCAAACTCTGTTTGCTATTATTTGTGTTATGAGAATTTATCACTCGAGAGTGTTTCGAAAGTGTATTAGGTGTAGTGCAAAAGAGAGATTATAGTAATCCTCTGCATTACGAACTCCAGTTCTATTATGAAGAATAAATGAGAGCCCCTGAAAAATGAGAAATAATTCATCATAGAGGATGCTGCGCGAGACCGACCACCGCTAAGGTTCCTCGGGGTCGTTTTGTTCCTTTTTGGCTCTGCTTATACTCATCTCTGATATTCCACTATTAGGGCGATGAGGTTAGGTCGCAACCTCAGTTTCTTAATTTACCGCCTCTCCGCTCGCTCTTTTATTTCTGTCTCGCTGATATTCATACTCCGAATCGGTTGACGTCACGAGTCAAACGAAAGTATCGATGACTGGTTGTCCAGACCCGTTTAATTTCTACTTGTCGAGCACCGATCCAACAGCGACGTTATCACGAGAACACGGAATACAAGCGATAAGAGGGACGACCGGCTGCGTTGAGGTCTGATCGACAAACTGGCTAACCTACATTCGCCGGATGAATATTTCTCTACAGCGGAAATAGTATACACACCGCCCTCTACAAAGTTCTTACCGCAAGTTTAATTTTCGCAATTCAACAATATTCTCGTAATGCTCGTCTTGTATCAGCGAGGACATCATAGTGTGACACCACACGCGAGCCAAGAGTATTAAGACTGCCTCTAACGATCAGGTGTGTCCTGATGATTTCATCAGGTACGTCTCCTGGATCATCATACTTTATAACTGCTCGACAAAAAGCAACTGCCGGGCAGGACTCGACTGGATATATACGCTCGTATTATAGCGTGGATTCAGCGCGTCCGTACGCAACGGGTGACGTATGATGATAGCGGTGGAATCAAGATGGCCGTAATAATATCATTATCCCAGTGGTCTCTTTCGTTCGCTCGGTGCCCCGAGTAAGACATTTACTGTAACGACCAGCCATTTGTTAGGAGAGCCCAGGCTACACCCAGCCCTACTGAATTTCCGCGACACCTAATAAAGCACCATCCTCGCGCTACTCGCGCTATCTCGCGGCTCGATACCGACGATTAAATCCCCTGTATCAGACTTGATGGAACGAATAAAGAAAGAACGTCGAACCGCGTTAAAGTAAGATCATTTAAACGCTTTAATTACCCGCTGCATACGTCTATTTAATAAGGTCAAAAGCCGCGCTTCTCAAACGCCAGATACACCATTGCCCGAGAGGTATTTTTATTTATCGCCGAGCATACATCAAGCGAGGATATAAGCGACTCACGGAGGAACTGAAAGATCGTTTAATCCTAGCAACGAGCCAACCGCATCCAGTTCCCTTAACCAACCGTGACTCGGTTAACCCGTAACACTTCCGTACATTCCGAGTCGAATGTTTTTCGTTACTCGCCTCCGTAGCCATTATCGTTATCGTTATTACCGAGTATTCTCTTTTTCGAGAAAGCGTACGGGGTGTCTCGGAACGATCGGACATTTTTCAAATAGCGGAAAAAATTCTCGATTTGTTCCCAGTATCCGCAATTCATAACATTATTTTATCTATCGAATCGAATATTTTTTTACAAAATAAATACCCTAGTAGAAATTAATCAAGTTTTACTTGATTAAGTCTAGAAACTGGCCGGCAATCAAATCTAGTAACTAGGCAGTAAACATATCCAGTAACATAATCACAATCACAATTATCACAATTACAATAACACAATCATAATTTTGATAACTTGAAAGCTGTCAGTTTTATTCAAAGTCGCCATGTTTTTGTTGATATCTAGTAAAACTGGCCAGTTACTGGCTAAAAACTCGACTTCATTATTTCTACTAGGGTATCGATCGCATTCAGAAAATTTTTATTCCGAACGAAAAGACTGCGATAATTCCGGAACACCCGACACACCCATACGCTCGAGTATTACAGAAGGAAGGGAAGAATCCAATATGCACCTCGTTCGCAGTCAATATGACAACGAGCGACATTCGTCTTGCGAATTTCACGGCTTACCGCGTGGCATTCCGCTCGTAGTCGGGAGTCTCGGGGAGATATTTCTTTTGGCTCGGCGAGGCAAAATGATCCGATACGACGAGCGGCGGGTTTCTACGACTTCATCAAGGCTTACCGACATTAGTGATGTATTTCGGCGATATCTCAGGGCGCGACGCTAAGAAAGAGGAAGGAGAGGGGAAAACAAAAAGGTCGGTAATGACGTCAGTGTCAGAGCAGCTGGCACCGGTTATTAATTAAAACGCGCGAGCGTCCGCGTCTGTCTTTGAAATTCGCCCAGAGGACCATGGGAAAATTAATCGTGCACAATGGATTTTAAGGTTAGATGCCCGGGCCACATCGGGACATGGATACCTTTAGGCTAGAGCCGGGCACGCTCGAATTGCTCGAGACGGCTGAACTTAATTATCGGTGGACGCGCAAGGTGTCGGGGCCGAGGAGAGGAGTCTTCTCACCTAATTACCACGATAGAGTCTAATGACGAGATTCATCAAAAAATCATCACTTGCGCCGATCGAACGGATAGTTTGTCTTATTAGGGCCGTTTCGTTCATTTTAACCTCCGAGCACGGAGAAGGATTTCTCGCCCGAAAATCTTTCTCGCCTTTGAGACTCGTTACATACTTTAAGTACTTACATATGGAACGACGTTTTAATAATTCTCAGTGGGAACGGCTTCGGACCAAAACTCGTGCTTCCAGCCCTTCTACACTCGTTGCATTATTTGCTACTCCCTGGAAATGAAAATTAGAAGATACACGACGTTGCTGGTGTAAAGTGTGGAAAAGCGATTATCGCGTTATTAACCAAAAATAGACCCTTTGAGATTCGACATTTTTATCGGATTCTATAATTTAGTTGATAATTTACTCTACGAAATTGGAGAAATTTTTAATACTATTTATCCGGTACAAAGAAGGAAATTACGCGAGGGGTTGAAAGTTCTCGTACTATCAAAGTCATTACGCATTCAAGATTATTTCTTCGTTCGCGGTAATTAATATACAAAATTAGGATTTTCAGCCGAGGTGGAGCTGAAGATACTCGAGCCAACCGAAACGTTCCTCTCCGATACCAAATCCCGCGGCGCAACCTCGGGAAGTTCGTGTATGGCGAGGGCCGCGAGTCTCTCTCCGCTTCCCAAGAATTATAATAACGAATGCTTAAATCAGCTTAGCCTCTCTAACTTCGCTTTTGCGACTACCTTCCATGTAAATATGGAAGTAGCTCTCTACAAAGTGGAAGAGTGGGAGCCGTCGACCGATTGGGTAGACCGAGAGGGTAGGGAGAGCCAGGGGGAAGAGCGAGAGAGTGAGAGAGAGAGAGTACTGCTGCTCGTGGATGAGGATGAAAGCGCGGAATTGAAGCGAGAAAGAGAGTACGAGGGAGGAGGAGGATAGAGGAGACAGGAAGAGAGGAAGAGAGGGAAAGAGAGGTCAGGGAGAAAAGACAGAAGGGGTAGAGGAACAGAGGAGGACCCCGATGGTGCAACGCGCGGAGGAGTCAGAGGGATTCATGAATCCCAGATGCGGTGGATTAGACCGTCTTTGCCGTATTTCTGTTTTCGAGAAAGGCAGCAGCAGTCCGCAGATTACCGCGGAAGTAGCACCAGAGACGAGGCAACGGATGGATTAGGAATTAAATCGCCATTAAGTACCTCCTGTCAAAGTCAAATGCAGAATGCGTACGCAAGCTTTTTAGATAAACGTTACTTGAGTACAGGATTTACCTGGAAGTGGCAACGCGAAAAGATTTTCGCTGCCCTTAATGGAAATAAATGCAAGTCTTCGCAAATCGCCACCCTCGCATCCACTCGATGAATAATCTCGACGCGTTAATTATACCGCGCTTCTCGTCGTCGACGCGAAGATATTATTTCGAGCGGGAACTCCATCGTCCGAGCGATTAATACGCCTCGTATCGATCTCGTTTGAGCACCTCTGATCAGCTCGGTTCGGCCATAGAGAGCTCTAAACCGAATCAAATCCTGATTGACGTACGAGAAAAAGAGGGGAAACTATCGTTCGGATTATCTCTGGCGCCACCAACACTATCTATAAAACGAAGCTCTCTGCGAGGCTTCGTTCGAACAGAGAACGAAAAAGAGACCCAGAGAAGTCCAATGGTCATTCATTGTCTACGGTGGGCCCAAAATCTTCAATGTCGTTCTAGTTTCGGTTGAAAGACAAAAAAAAAACAAAAAAGACACTATCGGAGAGAGAAAATTAACAAGAGGGTTAATCCTAGATTTTGTCAAATTTGTCATTATCTGTTAATCAAGAAACGCAAAAGGGTTGAGAACAAAACCACGAAAATCTTTCGCTAAATCCGCACAGTAGCACAGGCGGCACGTAATTGTAACCTTTTTGTCTTCCGAAGGGTCTGGCTTTTCAACTTCCTCGAACAGGTAAGAGATGCCCTTTTTCCCATCCATAACTATTTCGGCAGAACTCGAAGACATTTCGGCCAAGTTACTTGAAAAATAGTAATGTTAACGAAGTAAAAGTTGTGACCTTGAGGATGTTATTCATACTCTTTCATTGTTAAAAGATGTCTAACTGCAACTTTCACAAACTCAATGGGAAAACCTGCTTCAATTATGAATAGACCTGTCATTCTGAGACAAGTCGAACATGTTATACTAGTGAAACACTGGTTCACGTTAATCTCAATTGGTCACGTACCCGTAATTTCCACAAGCGTACTAACAAACGTGAAATTTTAGTACTAGCGTGAAACAATGCAGTCACGTGAACTCGAACGAGAAAGCGATCGGACTTTTCGAGTCGAAATTGCAAAAAAGAAACGAGAAATGGAAATGCACGGTGGAACCGGAGGTTGCATCGCTAAGGTGTGTTTGCTCGCAAACACGTCTCGAGCCCCTTCGTACCCTGCAAAAAACTACTCACGTTTATAATCCAGCAAACTTTGTTTGGTGCCGATGAACAGGAAGAAGGAGGACAGCGACGACGATGAGAACGATGGTCTCGGAGGTAGCACGGATCGCGCAATAAAACGAAAAGGAGAAGGGAAAGGAATCGAGTCGGGGATGAAATTACCAAGTCGCAAGTCACTCCTGTAACGCGTTAAACCCGAGGCACGACCGGCCCCGGGTATTATAAGTAAGACGTCCCGGTGGAAGGTAGGCTCCAGATATCCGATCGCTGGAATGCACCAAGAGTGCGAGGCGTCGTACCCTACGATCCTCGCGTTACCACCGCTGCCCCCTGCATTAGCGTACGCGCCACCGATACACACCGGGGAACGGGACGCGGCCGATCGATACAAAACGCATTAACTCTCGACTCTTTCGCCGGCTCGCGGCTATCGCGTTAAGTTTCCCGTTTGATTCCGCGTCGACTGTCGGCCCCCTTTTTCGTTAAATGGCAGGTGTGTAAATAAGTGTAAGTACAAAGAAATTCATCGACGCGCGGCTCCTGAAAGACGAGCAAAAAAATTGCAAATAAATACGGGAGCGTTACGCGGCGTTTTCTCGCCGAACGGAGGAGCCGTAACCTAATCACAACGCTACTTCCGAGAGATCTCCGTGTGTTACTCGTAACGTGGCGGGGGACAGGATTAAAAAAAAAAAAATCTTGACCCAGGGAAATCGCGTAATCCGCAACGCAAAGTCACGCCCGTGGTTGTTCTTTCGCGATGCGAAGAGACAAACAAAAGACAGACAGAGAGGGAGGGGGGTGCGGGGTGTGGGGGAGGAAGAGAGACGAGCGAGAGCGAAACCTGAGGTTGGCAGGGCAGAGGACAGAGAGATGCACGGTTAGTTAGGGCTCGTGTTTGCCGAGCGAGTTACCCTAACCCAACTCAGGCGGTTGGCGGAATTAAACGTTCGACGGAGGCTCGTTAACGTCATGAATATGTACCCTCCTACTCTCGGGCCAACGTTACTCTCGGCCTGGTACGGTCTACCCGCTCCGACTATGCTTCGTTCCAGCAGCCAGTCTGCTGTTTGCTGGTTAATATTCATCGCTTACCGCTATTCACCCAACCCGATCCTGGATGATTTCCGATGGCTCTGATTACAATCGATTTGACCGTGAGTCGCGAGGGATCCCGATGTCATCGAAAGGAGCGACGCAATGGGCCCGGTGAAAACGTAAATCGCTAGCTCCTTCATTCGCGGTGGAAAAAAAATTGTCAATTTTGGCGGGTATTCACTGGAATCCTGCTGGAAGAGTATTCAGATAGTTATAAAATGACGGCGTTTCATTTTCTTATTACATCCGTACTCTTTTGATATCATAGGAATAATACGTTGAATTTAAACCAATTCTATCAGGATCCAACAAATTTTTGCTCTGTCTTATTTTAAATCACAAATTTAGTAGATTGGACAACTAAAAAAAAAAATTTTTTGAACATATTTAGTTAACGAATCCTTATAAAGTACAAATACACAATAAAGCGTATAATAATCCGTATTAATAACTGATTGTGATTGGTCGACACCTCCAAATTACTACCCATAAAAATCTAAGCTGAGCTAAGTCAAGCTATCCATTGAAATTTTTTTTGAACACCAAAAGTTGTTTTAGTCGAAACCAGAATTGTTCCTATACTACTACATAGAACCACGGGAAGCATAAACATTTTAAAAAAGGGACACAATACAGTGTCACCGATAGGTGTGGCATCCCTAATCAGATTTGCATTATACATATTAGTAAGTTGAAAATTCTCAAGTAACCGATTGGTGAGTTTTAGGGGCGGAATGAAGGCGTATTGGTCTCGATACCTGTAGTGATATAGTCTTACAATTCCGGTCCCACTGCGACAATTTAAGGCTCTTTAAAATGAAAGGCCAGCCCTTGAAAATCGTGACGCGCCAACAATGCGCACCGGTGCCTATAACCAATCCATTCGCTGCGGTATTTAAATGTAGAATTCAATCGGTAGTACCACCACCTTGAACCACTCAAAACAAACCTTATATAAAAATTTCACCAGAAAGTTATAAAATAAAAGTTACTACGAAAAACATTCACTATAAGGTATTATTTTTTTATACTCCTAGGAATATTCAACAAAGTAGAAATACTTTAAAAAATTGAAAATAAAGCGACTTAATAAAATTAATACGTAAATGAACTATTTTAACGCTCAAGGTCACTCGAATTTGTTAAATTCCACCTCCTCCCCTACGCAATTTCGATCCAGCGAAGATCGAACCGCGAGCAAATTATCGCGCGAGATCTCGAAATGGGGCACGGCTGTTCGAGTCCTCGCGAGAAATTTATCATCGAGTCGACACTCGAAGGCTCGGCGCGCCATGCCGAAACAAGCGCGCGTTAGTGTATTCATGGTTGGGAGTTATGCGCTGGTCATTTATATAAATAAGAAGCAGAAGCGATACCTGACTACCATCCACGGGGTGACTCCACACTTTGCATTATTCCCGAACGTACGCGTTCAGTCGAGAATCGGACGGATGGAAGGATTACGAACACAGAAGCGAGAGCGGGCGCGCGCGGGGCCCATTCAGGACACGTTCACGAGCGGTATCGTTAGCGTATTTTTCTTCGGCAACGAGCACCTCGTATATACGCTTTTAATGAACGGCTACTGTCCCGCGTGTCGAGCGTATAATTGATGAAAAGGAGTTTCCATTCCCGAAATGTCTTCATCGCGCGGACTCTCTAATGCGCGCCTTTTGTCGATATACGCCCGTTAGAAGCGCTGTAACTAATGATCCAACTATTTACGGCTGCGCCGTACCATTGTGGATGCGAATCGCCGATAGCCGTCGTCTCGCGGAGTTATCGCGAGTGTTTACCGAAGTGTGAAATAAATATCCTCCACGATCGACGCGGTATTAGTTCCATCCGCGATCGGCTTAGTCATTCTCGAGAAATAGAGATGAAACGACGTGGAAACGAATAAATCGCTTTTATCCTACCAGCGATTTATATCCGTTGCGTGTTTTCGATTCGCGAATTCGGATTGGCCTTTCGTTATCGAGGCGTGGGTATAAACGCGCGCCAAAAAACTCGTTCTCCCACGTACGATGTTCCATTCGTTGTTCTTGGTTCGATTCGTGTTTGGATACTACTACGATCGAGAAATTCGAATCGGCTAGTTTCCGTAATAATAATATTATGAGTAACAATCTACTATCGGAGCCAGCGCAGATCGATGAAAGAGCTAATTATATTTTTTATAACGCGATCACTCTCAACAGTCGAGTAACCGAACACTCGAATTCGGACGAAACCGAGCTCGAAGATCTATCGACCCTGCGAACGCCGTCCGGTAGAATTTATCCTGCACAGGGACATATGCGTCGAGCCGAAACGGTGGGTTATAACAGGTCGTCATAATACTAGAAGTGGGCCAACAAAGGAGACCTCTAAGCAAATAAACATTCTAACGAACCAGTTACTTAACCACCGGACTGGCCTATCCACCGTCGCGGAAAGAGAAAAAGGCGAAAGAAAAACAAGCGCAAAACTGGTCCAGGAACGGAAATTCACGGCGTCCGGGGGATGCTGGCTCTCCGTCCGGGTGAAAGCTGCCGAAACAGAGGCGGTGAAGAGGCCGATAAACCAGTCTCAAGGACGCAAGATTTTTACCCATCGAAAGCAATTACCGTGGGCTAGGTGAGTCCGGAGAGGTTGGCAATCCGCCCCGGACCAAAAAGCGGCTTTCCATTGTGCCACCGTAAAAAGATAGTAAAATATTCATAATGTTTTTTCAGCTTCGCGGATCATTAAACCAGCCAGAAGAATCGCACAGCTATTAGAGATTTTCTTCCACCTCGAGAGCCGACGGATATGCCCCGTAAGAAGCTCTCGTGCTATTATTATAAAACAAGTCGTTGGAAAGTCACGGAGTTCCGTTTCGGCCAGTAAGACAAAGAGGAATACGTGGAAGCGAGAAGAGGGTGGGGGGAAGGGGGGAGAAGAGTGAATATCATCGGATATCGAGATCTCGTTGGTTTTTGAAAGCCCTTTTGTGTCCGAGGGCTAGTTCGACTCTCAATTAACCCATCAGCTACCGAATGGCTCCCGCGTTTGAAGCATCACGAGACCTCGGTATAAAAAATCAAAGAGCACAGAAACTGAAACGACGCGAGATGAGCGAGAGAGAGAGAGAGAGAGAGAGAGAGAGAAATCTACGAGGAACGACGAAAAAAAAAGAAGGAAGGGTAGCGAAGTGCGAGGGGGCGAGAGAAAGAAGCGAATAAAAGACTAGTCCAAAACCGCATAATTAATTCGGATTTATCCGAGGCATGACGAGTCAGATTTTAATTCAATTCCTTCTTTTGTGCTCGCGTCGTCCCTTTCCACCTTTGAACATCGCGAAAGTACGAGAGAGAGAGAGAGAGAGAGAGAGAGAACTCTCTTTTTCTCTCTCGTCGACGTGACATCCTCCGCTCGCGCGATTATAATTTTCACCGCGCTCGCTCGCTCGCGCGCGATTATTATTCTCGCAATTAAGAAGCAGCCAAGGAGACGACGACGAGGTTGAGATATACACCGGCAGCCGTCCGCGTCGCGACAGCCTGAAACGCGCTAGGCGTAGGATGCCACGTCACTTGACTCTTTTTTTTTCAGTAGGAAGAGCCTGTTTGTTTTATTATCCACCGTGACCATCGCTTCGCGAGAAACTCGGCGTTCGTCGTCGTCGAGTCGCGGGGTCTCGATCCTTCAACGCGGGCGCGCATTGAATTTCTCACGATTGCTGGATACTCGCCGTTGGAAATACGCGAGATGGCACAATGGAGGCGCGAACGCGATAAAATATTACGTGAGAAGTGACGGGAAGCGGTTCCGCGAGGCAGTTTCGCTCCTTTTATATTTTTATATAGTTTCTTTTTTTACGCGCTCGCGAGAGAGAGAGAGAGAGAGAGAGAGGGAGGGAGGGGAATAAAAACGCACACGAGACAGTGATTAACTAAATTTTCAGCGAGCGGGAGCGACAAAACTGCCGCGTGCGTGACGTAAACGAAATAATCACGGAATCGCCGACACGGGAGGCTGAGGCGAGCGCGAGAATCGATGGGATTACAGTTACGCGCGTCTGTGTGCGGCTCGTCGAACGTCAGCCGTGGCTAAGTGAACATTCCGATGAATATATTGCATCCTCTTGGTATAAAAGTTGAATTACTACCGTTTGACGTCCGAGAAGGAGTCGTCTCGTGTCAGGTGGCCGGCGTTCTCGTTCCCGTCCGACTCACTCGCGCGCTCCAACGAACGAGCGAACGAGCGAGCGTCCGTTTCTACGAGTCACACCTTGCAGGAAACACTCGAGGCTTAATTGCTCCTTCAGGACCCTCCCGAGGCCTCGCGAGAGATGCGCAGAATCGACCGCGGCCCCGTGGATACGCCGTAAACCCAAACGAGTTCTCGTCCGCGTCCCGACTCGACGATCCAGATTTCGCCCGACGATAATCAGATTTTTCTTGGTTTCGAATTTGAGGATTTTAGGGGTCGATATGAAAACTAGTCGTGATTGTATCAAAAAATTTGATAAAATATTAATAATTTCGTATGAATGTTTTTTTTTTGTAATGAATTTTATAGTTAATTTGAACCAAACTGAAATATGCACGATACCATTTAGAAATAACAAACGATAGAATCGGAAGGAAAAATAAATAATTCTCTCCAACTCGAAACGCGTACCTACGTTTCCTACACACGTCGAACAAGACACGTGACAGTTCGGGCGAATTAATCCAGCCCCTTCGGCGAGATTAGGGATTTCGTAAAGAGAGTAACTCGGCAATCTCCCGCGCCGAGTGTTTGCCCTGCGCGTCCGATTTCGGCCCTCTCGGCTTTCTCCCCCAGCCACCGCGTAAGACTTACACCCCGAACCGGCAGATTTTTGGCGAATTTCCGCGAGAATCGCTGCGGGCTGTGCGCGATGTTTGCCACCTACACGGCTTCGAGTGTATTGTTGAATCACGGTCAGCTCGGGCCAGCCCTTACGGGTAGAGGGAACAAATAAAAGGGTTATTGTATTTGCGCGGAGACTCTCGAACGCGCTCATCGAGGCGCTCTTTCCTGTCGGGTTATCCGGGCGACGTTAGGCCGCGAGCAGGCCCACCCTTCCCGTTCCGGCAAATCCGCCTCGGGGGCTCGACTGGCCTCCTCCAATATGGCCATCTCTCCCTCTCTCTCACACACACACACTGTCTCTCCGTTCCTCTATCCCTCCATCGCGCAATAATTGCTCCGGAAAAAAATAGCCGAGTCAAAAAACAAGCTCCTCGAGAGTAATTCGTCCCGTTTAATTAAGAGCATTTCGGAGCGGTATCACTCGACGGTATTGTCTCGGGTGGCGAATTAGTCTCTCTCGCAAAGTGTAATGGCGCGAGAGAGTTGCCTTCGTACAC
>NCVS01001029.1:82619-94652 GCA_003055095.1 Goniozus legneri | reverse complement strand
GGGGTAGAGTTATCGCGCGCAAGAGCAGAGAGAGAGAGAGAGAGAGAGAAAGAGAGAGAGAGTTGGTGGGTGTGGGAGTGGAACGAGGGGCGAGTGTTGGCGCGACGGTGGGAGCGAGCCGTCATGCCTTGTGATTAGGTAGGTACCCGTGGGGGTGGGCCGGCGGAGGTAGCATAGCCTCTCATTAGGACTCGCGTGGCGCGAGAGACGAAATAAGGGTGTATCGCCGGTCGGGAAAATTGTAAGTGTCGCGAGATCAAAGCTCGAGCCAGTAACGCGATATCGCCCCCGCATGATAGGGCACCTACTGCTACCACCCCCTACTCTCGGGCTTTCTTTCGCTTGATATCAGAAATACTCGAGAGGCAGTAAGAAAATATCGTTGCTCGAAGAGGTGTCAACTGCAGCCTTCCGAGGGAGCTCGCGCACGGCAGCCGCGTGAACGAGCCATTATGGCTGAAGGAAATGCTTCTCTCAAAGAGGATCTCGATTGACCCAGCGTGAAGCGAGAACGCGATAGGGTGAGAAGGTGGGCGAGATGTGGCTGTTTCTTCGGGAGTAACGCCGGCTTCCGGGAAAGGTTTTATTTTCTGAGCGCGTCTAATTGGAAATGTGAATCTCGCCAGACAGTTCGCAGTGAAAAATTCAGTTCGGTTGGTTTGGTTTCGTCATCGAATAATTCAGCGCGTTTCAATCGAACCGTATTAGAATTAATATTTCGTCGTTAAATACTAGTACGTAATATGATCGTGGTGTAACAATTTGATTTGAAATTATTAATTCGTAAAATTTTAATATTTTACTATTCGTAGTTAAATCCTCAACAACAATAATAATATAAAATTCTATTACAAAGACAGGAAAATGAAATTCCAGTCTGTGTGAAAAATTGGCATTCGAAACGAATGCGAGGAATGCAGATGTTATTTTTTGCTACGTGCTCGAAGAATTTCAGCATCCCGCTGTTCGCGGCCGGGCGCAAGAAAGCGCGACAAGTCGCGGGCAGCGAGCAGAAATTCAAGCTTTCCCGGCGGTATGGAAAAATGACTTTTTAGCGGAGTCATAAAGCGAGATCGAGAACCGATAATAACGATCGCGTATCGAATACCGCGTTACGCGCATTGGTATATTACCCTCGCTTAACGCGAGAACGACGTGTTTCGTTTCTCTCGCGAGCAGCGCGCTTTGAAACACACTCACACACATGCACACCGTCTTGCGCAAATCACACGTTGCGCTCGCTCGCGCGACGTTTGTAAGTACCGCGGCAGCGCAATTACAACGTCCGTTGTAATAACCAAGCCGAGAAGCGATGTAATATATCCCGACGGGTCCGCCATCATTAAAGCGGAACTGAAAATGCCTTTAAACTCTTTTTCAAGAGAGTAAGAGAGATAGAGAGAGAGAGCACTTTCCCCCCACCCCTCGTTCTCTTTTCTTTTTCGAGTGGCGGCTCGAGAGAAATTTTATTAAATCAGTCTCGTCCGTGAGTCTCCCTTTCCTTTTTTTTTTGCCTCCACAGCCGTCCAAACGCCTCTACCTATATCATTGGTCGAAATAGCGACGCGGTGTCGGCGAAACGGCTGTGCGCGAGGACCGATAGGATCTGGCTGCCGTGCAGCGCGACGTAATTTACGATCGATAATTAGCGGTATCTATCGCTGCCGGCGCCAACCTCGGCCGGTACTCCGCCCAGCGCGGGCCAATGATATACCTCGCGCACGTCGCGCTAAAATCCCCGCAACCTTCCTCTTCCTTCACTCCCCTCCCCCTCCTCCTCCCTCCTTCATCCTCGTCTCGTCGGCTCGCGCAAAAACAAAAGAGCGAATAAATTAACGAAAAACACATCGTTGCGATTTTTCAAACGCGAGATGACAAATCGATCGCGAGCTCGATGTAGACGTAATTTTCGTGCGCGGCTTTATCACGCGGAATCGCGATTTTTGCCGGCCACCCGCGGGGCCCGTATGTCTCCGCCGGATTACATTAGCGCAGGCTGCGCAGGGACGCGAAAGGGGGAGCCCCCGTGTCTCGACTCCGCGATATTTCACGACTCTCTCGCTCCCTCGGTCAGCGTGCCGATCGAAAAACGATAATCGACACGTTAAGCTCGCGTACGTGCCGATGTTTATCGATCGAGTATAGACTGACAAATGATCCGGGAATTTTTCTCGCCGGCCGCGAGAAACTCGAGTGAAAATTTTGATTTTCTATTTGCCCTATCGAGTCGTGCATTATAAATGTTGTCGGTGATTCTTTTGTCACGAACGACAGACAAATTCGATATCTCTATTGATTCCCTCTAATTTTATTCAGAAAGAAATTGAAGAATTAATGAGAAATTCGAGAGAAAATGGTTAATTTCTTTTACAAGGGCGGGAAATTAGGAGTAGCAGGTTCGAAACACCGGCAAGGTGTCAGCTAATCGAGTACATTTGCCGCCTCGAAATCGACGATTAGTATGCCGCAACTCACAAAGTCAAAGTTTATACGTGTAGCGCAGATGGCCATCGGGGTGTCGAGCCTGTCCCTTTTTTTCGACTCCTCTCACGGGAAATACGCTTGTACATTCGTGGACGAGACAATTAGCGGTGGTCGCCCTCCCATTTTTCACTACGAGTTCGTTAATCGAGCGGTTTCTACGGTTCGGCTAGCCGCGTGTCAAAACGTTTCGTGAAAACACGAGGAAAAAAATTAATTACGTTAATGGAAACGAGGAGGAGTTTCGGGAAAATCAAAAGTCGATTAAGCGTCATTGATCGGACCTATAATTGAATTTTCGAATGCGTTAATTCTCGCGGACTATTAATTTCTCGATGCAATTAATTTGCCATTGTGACGATCGTGTTGCTCTATGTACTCTTATTTGTAAAAGGTGTCGTAGTCTGACAGGAAGACACTGAGGGGTAGTTTTCAAACCATATTCATTTCTTCTCTGCTCCGCTAAACAATTATTCGAACATTGAGAGCAATCAATCAAAAAACCTTCCAAAATCTTAATATAAACAACGTGCAATTGAACTTGACAATCAGAATTACCTGATAAACAATTGTCCGTCATTAGTTAGTTTGTACCAAAAATACATCAGTTTCTAAACTTTATATTAGTCAGATCGAAAAAGGAAATACATATCGATCGAAATTTCGAAACCCATCCGATGAATACTATCGAACCGAGGCACCCCGTATAGGCGAGGAGTGACAGACGGCGCGATGCGATGCGAGCACATTTGCGCTCGGAAATGCAACGAAGTCAAGAGCGACGGAAACGGAAGTGCCTGTCATAGCTGGATACATAAACACGACGGCGAGCGCGCGAGCTCACGGCTATTATACATTCACGCAACGCGTAACGCGAATAATCTCTCAGTCGGCTGGAATTCCCCGGGCCCTTCGACGTACCTGAACAAACACACGCGCGGCCTGTCCCTCCGCATCTGTAAAATTGCAACGAGAGAACCTTCTTTCCCCCGATATCGATACTTTTTCCTTTCTCTCGTTCAATTAACGATTTCCACGCGTCTTTAAACGCTCAGCCCGCGCGAGTATACCTGCCGGGCAGGGGCATTTATTCAGGACCGTATCTGTGCCATGTGGTCAGCAGAGCTCTTGGCAATATTTATGCCCCCGTAACTGTCCGCCTACCGATGGAAAGGGGTTCCTAAACGCATCAATTCCGCGCGACGGCGCGAAAAGGGCGTGAATATTTGAAACGGATATCCATCTTCGTACGTTCTCGTTTCTCGTACGAGTCTACCGTACGCGCGAGTTTCGCGGAATTCGGGGCGCCCGGATTCGCGAATCCCGAAATTCCCGAAGAACCCCACCACCGATTTTCCACACACGGACGATTTGTTTTCCATTCACGGGCGATTTGACGAGACCGCAGCGACTTCGGGGCTTTGTTCGCTATTCGGTATAATGTCGCATGTATTTGGATCACGTTCCACGATATGTCAATATAAAGGAGTTACCGGCGACGGGGTCTCTGCATACCAACGCGGAGGGAGACGCGGGGGCGGAGCAGCTTGTTATCCTAAATACACGAAATCCTTTGGAGACGCCACCCGTGGCCGACAACTCCCCACCATTTCGACCGCTCGCTGTCTCTCTATCTCTCTCGCTCGCTGCTGCTACGGGTCCCTTCCTTACGTCCTTGGATAATGCTAGACAAATTGACGATTCAATCGAATCCTAAGGGATACACTGCGCGCCCGTGCACCATCGGAGCCAAAGGATCAATTTAACCATATTATGGAAATTTCTCCCGATCGCGGAACCGCTCATCCGACTACGCGCACTCGAATTTTGCTCACTTCGAATAAAGCCGGCGCGAGAGGGGCGCTATTTTTGTTGAAAAATAGAAAATTAATTTACATATCTAAACTCAGATCATATAGTACCTGCGGGTTATAAGACCTAGCTAAGCGTATATTGAAAAAGAAGAAAAATACTTCAAATAATAAAACTTTGAAATAAACTGAAAATATTCATTCCTTTACTTCACTCATACAAACCTAAGAACAAATACCCACAGGTACTACAAACTTAAACAGTGTAAAATTAGATTCTTTAAAATCGCGATTAGTAACCATTCTGGTTTTTGAGAAACTGGCAACAAATTTAATCTTTCTGTCTCGCGTTATGAGAAACGTTCACCGTACACAGCCCTTGTCGGTAGGAGAAATTGAAAATCCGAGCGGTTCGTCTAAATTTTGAGCAACGATCGTCTCGCCGCTATGCGAGTGAGACAAGGAAAGGAGCAATCGCGGCTGGGTATAAAACAAGCGAGTCGAAAGATAAATCGCGGCAGCCAGTGAAAAGAGATTCCTTTTATTCCCCCTTCCCTTCGCTCGAGCCACCTCGTTTCGCGCCGTCACCCTCTCCGCGACGGGGGCGGTTGCTAACGGAAAGGTAGCGGACGGAGGTGGGGGGTTCGGGGGGGTGTCGAGTGGCGAGGGCTGAAGATTGAAGCACAGGAACTCGCGCTTTATTCGAGGTCGTCGTTTTTTTTCTCCTCGCACCTCCAACATCGACTCCCTCGGAGCTTCGTCTCTTTTCACGGAATCGTCGTCGACGTCGCGGCAGTCGTCGCAGTCGTCACCGTAGGGCTCGGGCTATAAAATATTTGCTTTGGTAATGAGGCCATGGTTGAGCAGCGGGCATCCTCTTCCTCCATTCCCTCCCTTCTGTATTCGCTAGCTGCCTCGCGCCTTCTTTCTCGTCGGGATTTCGCTGTGCAAATAGGGAACCGTCGGGCGTAAAAGAGTCGACGGAATTATATCGCGACGACGCGCATCGTTCGGTGAGCGCGAGCGCGGGGGCAAACGATATACCAACCGATACCACCACTCGACACTCCTCCTCCTCCCCGTGCGCACCCGCGAGCTCGATCGATATAACGCGCCGCGCGCGTCGACGAGACGATCGTTAAATTATATTAAATGAAAATGTTTCCCGCTCTTTCTTCGATTTATCGCGATCGGCCTATCGGTATTTGCTTCTCGATAACGACGCAATAAGCGATTTCTCTTTCTCTCCGGCGGGGTCGAACGTCGGACGCGGGAGGTTGAAACAAAATCAACCACGCGATGTGTATACGGGGTGTTCTATTTCGAACGGTATTCGCGCTGTAGGAGTAGATTTTTGGGATTATAATATAACCAACAGATTATAAAACATTGATTTCTATCTTCGTTTATTTTTAGTAACGCAAAATCGAAAAATTTCAAATAGCTTTGCATCGAAAACTATTTACGATAAACTGAATATTTACAGACCAATAAATTATTATAGCCGTTTCAATTATCGAAAGCTCTTTCGATTGGTAAATTTTATTATTTAAATAACTTTTCGATAAAAACAATTATTGTACCGTATCGAAATAACTAAATAACGTAAAAACGAATATGATAAATTTAACATATTTCGCTTGTCCCAGAAAGTCCACAATAATTTTTGGTGTTAATACAACATAAAGCAATATGTAACAGTCTTTCATGTTGTTTTAACACATTATAATGTTGAATTCAAAAAATAACAATCTTTATATGTTGTCAATCTTTTTTAACATCTTTTCTTACATTCTTTTAACAAAAAACGATGTTTAATCCAAATAATTGGCAAACACGGTAACTTTAACTAAGAAATATGTAACTTTTCGAAATTTAACAACTGAAATATGTTGTTTACAATGAGGTTTAGGCTAACATATTCGATTCTGTTGATTTTACAGTTAAGATTGTTCATGATTTGACATAAAACTTTTAACAATCGATTTTTTTTAACATAATACACATTCATTTTTACCGTGTAGAAAATATTTTTTCTCCGCTCAACTCAGTAAAATATTACTTTTATGTTACTATCCTGACAGTGGATCACTCAGTTTGATTAAAAAAGCGTCTAATAACGCATCAATCTGCGGCCGGCAAGATACATCCCACGAATACAGCACGGTCCAACTCGGACACCCCGTGTGTATATATGTATACACGTATATACGTGAGAGAGGGTCTTATCGAAGCGCTTAATCGCAATTCCTATTTCGATATCGAACATCGTATCGACGCTCCGCGGGTCCGGTCCCGCGCGCAACACGCCCACAGCTCGCGCTGCTCTACACCACCGCGGAGAAGGAAGAAGAGGAAGAAGAGAAAGAAAGAGAGCCTTACATACGCGCGAACGTGTTAACGCACAATGCCGTAACGAGCTAATCACGATATCAAATTCTTTGGCTGTCAGCGCGGCATTTCGATGCTAAGATATCCGGGCGTCGTGACGGTAGGGGGTCTCCCGGTATAACCTATATATGTATATACACGCACACGTACACACGGAGAGAGGAAGAGAGAGAGAGAGAGAGAGAGAGAGAGAGAAAAAAAAGGAACCTACGGATGACCGATTATGATGAAGCGATTCTGTACGCGTGTATGGACCGGCGTGGTGGAAGGTAGACAATCGTCCGATACGTACCCTCGAGCGAACTCACCCCCATCCTCCCTCCCTCCCCCTTTCTCTCTCTACTCACCCCGCTCCCATTCCCGGTAATTGAAACACGCGATCTCGTACTTACCGAGAGGCGCCTTCCTCGCAATTTCTTCCAATTCGCGATCGCTCTTCCGGCCGCGGCGGGACGGGCTCTCGTTCCTGTAGGTGAGAAATATAATTACGTATATGAGCATTTCGAGACAAAAGGAGGCAGTGGAGTGGCTCGTTCGGGTAGATGGAGCCAGGCATCAGGTATATAACGCCGAACGTGTCTCGACGCGAGCGCGAGCGCGCGAGAGGGGTCCTCGGTTCGCGCGCGTCAGATCAATCATCGCTCGCGCTCGGCCATCGTCGGGACGCCCCGTCGCGTTACAGGACAACTATCCCCGCAATCGGTTTCTCTCGTGTGCCCTTCCCATGGGGTACCCACGCCATCGCTCGATATATACGTTTACAATAAAAGCACTATGTTTCCTAGCGCCGACACGTGATGACTCTATATCGAAGCGGGGAGGAGGAGAAGGGGGGGGGGGATACTTTCTCGGAATGACTCCGTTCTCTTCGCGAGAGCCAGGATGCACCAGTCATCCTCGGGACGTCGTCGGCATGTAACGCGCCCCTCTCTCCTCGCCCTCGTCACAGTCCCGCCAATATCCACCGAGTGATCGCTCGACCTATGGGGCCGTTATTCGTTTAAACCCTGCCGAAAATTAAATGACCGTACCACGTTGATTGAGCAACGTGAATTTGGTCGAGATCGTAGGAAATCGGAGTTGGGCTGCTCGGGAGTAGAAAAATGGTCTCGGTATTGGTTGACTTTGCACGCAGTGTTGAGTCAACAGTGAGTAGATTTAGCTGTGAGATTGGGCCAGATGACACTGAATCGGTATTAATTTTAAAACAAATATTTTAAATCTTGCATTTAAGGAGGGTACTGATGACCTGATTCATCACGTGTAAATAAAAAATATCGCTGAAAAATTTCGGACTAAAAATCAACATTTGAGGATGCTTCTTAACATTTTAAAACAGAAATAAATATTTCACTGAATAAGAAATCATAATTTAAAATCATTAAGTATTATTTAAAATGAAATTGATTGATAATTTCAAGTACCTCGATACTGAAAATAAAAATTTATCGATGCTGCATAATATTTTGAAACAGGAATAAATATTTGATCGAGAAAATTAAATTACTCTGAAATCATTTTCAACGTATGAATCAATTTTTATTTCAGTGTAGTTTTTTAACTGATATGTGTCAGCTGAAAGAAAAACGTATGCACTAGCCAAAAGAGGGAACAGTAAAATCTTATTACAGAGGCTCGAATAGCCGAATCGGTATTTATTTTCCGACTCGAGCCGGTGCTTTATCGAGCGTAGAGACTCGGATCATTAGAATGTTGTAATACACGAACGCGTCCTATTAGATATTTATCGCGTTGTTCGCGCGCCCCTCCCCGTCTCATTCGAGGCGCCTATATCCCCTCGACCCCTGCGCGTGCACGTGACCGAGATTATAGGGTGTGCGCCGCCCTCGCGCGACTCGAGGAGCGTGGTCCGAAAGATTATTCAAATTGAGAATACGAGGCGCAAGATGGAGAAGATTTTGCGCCTTCTCCTTCCGCGATGGTGAATTATTTCCCTCGCGCCCGTTATACCGGGTCTACCCAGCAGTCCTGAAAGGAGTTTCGAATAACAGACAACTCCTCGGTAAGAATTTTGTTGAAGGTGTAACGAGTTTTTCGTTGATCAATCACAGGAATAATATTTTATGTCCAATTCAATAATAGTGTGTACTCATAAATAATACTGTAATTAATGTAAATATAACAATATTATTATTCGCTATCCAACCTCCGTCGTGCAGAAATTTTGCAGTAATTCTAGAACACCCCGTATAAAGGAGGGAGCACGGAGAGCCCTTTGTCTCAGCGCCCGGCTCCGACTTTTCCCGTGAATTCGGCTCGTCAGGCTCGATGAATTTTAACAGTCGATCGGCGTATTCGACGAAACGTTCGAGGCACGAAATTCTAAAGGGGGTACCCGCGAGGGGGACGAATTATCGTATTCGATTGTAATTGACCCCGTGAGCGCGTCGTCTCTCTCTCATCCCGGATCGTATTACCGACAAAGAGCGGCGTGTACGCAGACGCGATTCGGGGAATCGAGAGCCGCGAGGACGACGGGCGATATAAGTGATTCACTCGGTCGTTATTTCGACTCGTCGACGGACGAGGAGACGCGACGAGACCGTCGGGGACAAAACCGAGCGCGAATTATCGGTTTTTCGACGCGAGGACTCGCTAAGAGACGCGAGGGACTTTTCTCCTTGACGGTCGCAGGAAGCAAAGAGGATCCTTAATTCACGCGGAGCGGTGTACGCTCATTTGCCTTGCGGTCTGCGCTCGCGATTGCATCGTTCTCGTCCTGCGGTCGAACGTCATCACCGTAGCTCACGCGGTCTGACCTCTCGCGGGAAGACTCTTAACGCGGGACCTTCTAATATACGAAATTGCCCGAGTTGGCATGTTTATGGGACGTCGATGGCGCTGCCGAGTCCAGGCGGGCACCGCTTCCAATTTGCCGTTACCGACGTCTCGAGCGCTCTTGTATCCTCGCTCGCGGATTCCTTTTATTTCTAGCTGGCCTCTCCCGGTTCGACGAGTGTTCGTTGAATTTCTTTCGTTCGAAGGGATTCTAGTTTATCGAGGGAGGTTTGATAAAAATGAAAATAATTAGGAAATCTTGATAAATTTCGTAATAGAAGCAGTTAAATAAAATAGAAATAAAATTATCCGACTGCTTTTCGCCATTCACCAGCTCCTAGCCGCTAACCTCGATCAATAAGAAAAATTCCTTACGGTTAACTCTCGGAGCTAATTCAATAAGAAAACTGGCTCGCAAAAAGTAGCGTGGGAACGGGCCAAAAAAAAAGGGCAAGTAAGGACAAATCTCGCCTCGTGTGTTGCGCCGGCAATCAGGCATTTACGCGAAAACCATAATTTTCGTTATTGTTTCGATACTGTTGCGTCACGCCGGCAAATTGCGCCGGTGTGTACAACACGCTCGCTATATACACCGGCGGCGACGAGGCCTCGTCGTTCTCACCAGAAATCGCTCGCTCGTTCGCGCGTCCCCGCAAATTCTCGCTGCATACCGCATCCTGTATTATATGGCGCGCGATGCGCGCATCCGTCTAAACGTCCGCCGGCGATAAATCGGATGATATATACATATATATATGTGTGTATGTGTGTATACGAGCGCACACGCGAACGAGGCGGAGGCGCACAGACAATACAAAGTTACGCACCGCGCGCGATATCACGTCGAACGTGTAATTAAGGGACTCTATCTGTGTGCGCATGCGAGCGCACGCGCGCGCAAATCGTAAAATCGATTGGGTGTATGAAAAAATTCGTCGCACATATTCCTTCTTTCCCTGTCCGAGTATCGAGTTGTAGTGTCGATAAAGAAACTACTGTTTGCTGTGCGCTGGGAACGTTTTAATATTCGAAAGTAACATGAATTTACAACTTTAAATATAATGTGCTGCGGATAAATTAATCATGTACTTTTTGTATGAAATTTCATATATGAATTATGCTTAAATTGTACTTGAATTTTTACAAAATTTTCGTTGATTGATTTCTGTAATTAATATTAACCACAGATTCTGCTTTATTTCATATTTTAAACAATTATTTTATTCACAAAGAAGATCATGAAAATGAATTTCTCAAACAAAAGTCATATTTGTAACAATAATACAATTTTTAATTCAACAGAAATCAAATCCTACTTCACCAGACTTCTGAACAATAAAGAGCCTTGCGATCCCGAAATAAATTTGTCGCGAATATGGCGTGCACTTGTCTCATAACGACCTTGAAGTTCGTTACGCAAAACACGAACGGGAAATATCCCTCCCTCTCTAGCCGCGATCCCGCTCCTTTTTGCGGGGGCAGATGACGGGATGCGCGTAATACATTTTTAATTTCGGCCGTGCGCGCACGGGCATCGTCGACGAGCCTTCGATATCACTGACGGATCTGTGACGAGAGATATCGCATAGGCGCATCTCGGTCGTTAAGTCCGACGGGGCTCTCTCTCTCTTTTTTTGCGCGAGACGACGACGACGGCTATCGACGATCGCTATCGCGAGAGAGGAGCGAGTGCCATTTGCGCGCGCGAGCGTGAGCACCCCTCGTGCACACCAGCGGACTATTAACGCGAACCGACGCTCCTCTCTCTCTCTCTCTCTCTCCGGAAAAATTCCCGTCGCGAAACTCGAGCCGGGGAGGATTAGGAATTGACGTCTAAGGTCGCGTTCCGTGGAACGAGTTTACTCGCACCGCTCGGTGCTGGGCCAATTTACTCCTATTAATTCGAATTATCGTTACCAAGTGGGTGTTCGGCGCAGGATATGACATGCCTCTGACCTTTACGCCGTCACGCGTACTCGGAACTGGGCCAGCGCCTCGAGCGCGACGATTTTCGCCAAATCGATTATCGCGAGAGGACCCCGGGCGAGAGAGTTTAAAAGAAACAGCGTCAACGACCGTTTGACAGCCGAGGAAGATTTTGTTTATCTCGAACCGCCCCTTCTACCCTTTCCGCGAGAATTTCCGAAATTTGCTCACCCCTCGCGACACCTGACGGCCATTTTGAGAAACTAGGGAGAACTCGACTTTACCGACCGAGCGAGCGGGCACCCGGGAGTCCCTCGAAAGGTGTATTTCCGACGAGGACGATAATAATAATAACAACAACAATAATAATAACAAGGCTGGGGGAGAGAAAGGGAAAGAGAGCGGCGGATGTAGAGAAGGGTAGAGTATTCGGTGGTTATCCCCGCCCGGGAACGCCCTCGAGGTGGCTATTGGCCCGATACACCTAGCCCGGGAAAAGACTGGCATGGCCGGCACAGTCTCGGGAACGGTCCAATCGGAATTCCGCGTGGCGCGAAACAAAAGGCACGCATTGCTGGCCCCGGCTCGCCTCTCTTTCTCTCTCTCGCTCTCGCGATCTCAAAGG
>NCVS01001029.1:0-77481 GCA_003055095.1 Goniozus legneri | reverse complement strand
CCCCCTCTCGCGCGTCAACCAACTCTTTCCGATAACAACACGGCGTTCCATCAACCGTCGCTATCAGAGCGAGGCCAGGATTGCTTTTTGTTTCGCGCACCTCGCCGCCTCTCTCGCCCATCGCCTCGGTCTTTGTTTCCGCGACTCGCCGTGAGGAAATGACAAACAAATGAGCGCCGCGTCGTTCGCGCGCTCACTGTAATTCCGTACATATAGCCGATAGAGAGAAAGGAAGAGAGAGAGAGAGAGGACAGAACAGGGAAAGAGATCGTTGCTATGGCAATGCTCGAACTGACGATCGACCTTTTAAAACACTAGCACGACGCGGGAATTCCAACTTTTGCCTCGGAAACGTATGTGGCCCGTATTCACCGTGTGTGAGTAAATTGAAAAATGTTACACTCGAGGGTATTTTTCTAATCGAGACGCCGTTTGAGCTAGTCGATTGTGTACCTGAATTCATCTCATTGTGCTCAACGTTACTTCTAATTTTTCAGTAGTACAACAAGAAATAACAAGTCCGTCCATCGGGAAAAATTAAAGAAAATCCGAAACGTACATACGACTCTCACAGGGGCGAGATAGAAATTTTAAAACAAATTAGAGACTAGTCGGAGCAAACATCGTTAGGCCCGGGCGAAAACGAAAGGGCGCGACCGGTCGTAATATCGAAGGCGTGTACGGGCGCTTATGTGATTCAGAATGTGCACGTCTCGGGCATTTTTCGTCCCCGTAACTATCGATTGTGGGACAAAGTCGATTGTGTCTGCCATTACGCCATATAACGTACGTATAAGCGGGGTGAGTGCGTGAAGGGCGAGAAAGAATATAAACTGCGATAGTCGAGAGAGAGAGAGAGAGAGAGAGAGAGAGAGAGAAGAGGGAGATAGTCCCCCAAAGTACCTTGGCGTCCAATTGACTCGGCCATATTGAGTTTGGTTCTATGGGCTCTCGAGGAATCGAGACACGTTACACGCCCAGCTCTTCTTCGGCGATAACCGCGTTACGGGTGGCCCTCTACGTGACCGAAATCCCTACTTGGCGAGGAACGAGCTCCCGGCGGCGGACATTACGAAAATATAACCAACGCAAAGTAGCTCTCTATCGCGCGGCAGCTCGAACGCGAAATTCGCGGCCCGAATTTCTCGACGCGGCCCGACAAAAGCGAGAGGGATTCTCGAAGTCTAGCCGCAGGGCGGTTTCCTCGGGGGTCCCCGTTGAGTTTCGCGATATGTATCAAATTATCCTTATAATGGGAAATGGCGGCAACGTTACACCTTCCAGGTGCTCGTCAATAGAACCGCGGTGTCGAATTTAATAAAAATGAAATTCGTCCGTGGGCGCCCCAGGCACAATATAATGCGTCGACAATGAAACGCCATTGTAGCGGGAAAGGTGTTGCTTTAATGGGAGTCCAGTTACGGGAGTGCCGTTCCGCAATACTCGCCTCGCGGTCTAGCCGAGAGGATAGATGTCGTACAATACCGGCGACGTGTTTCACGCGTAAACACAAACCTGGGGATCGTTCTTCGGTGATACTCGTTTTTTTGCCTCTCTCGCTCTTACAGATTTCTCAAAGATACATTTCTTTTGAGAGAATCTATTTGGAGGAAGAGAGAGAGAGAGAGAGAGAGAGAGAGAGAGAGCCGGAGAGGAAAATGGAGAAATAGAGTACGGGAGAGGGAAATAGAATGAGAAAGAGCAAGAGAGGAAATGAGGTAGACGGAGGAAAAGAGAAAGGTCAGATATAAGATCTAGAAACGAAAGGTAGAAATTCCGAAACGAGATACAAATTTCTCGTGTGAAATTTCGTGTCACACGTCTGTTCCCCGAAAGAAGATTATAGCTATGAAACAAAAGTCACGCTCTAAAAAATAGTTGATTCACTAAATAAAATTGTGATCAGTATTGTACTTCTCTAGTAAATTATCGTACTTCGAATAATATTTGTACAGAAAATACTTTGGTTCGAGATAAAATTTTGTACATAATTATCTTTATTTGAAAAAATAAATATGAACAAAAATTTTCATTCGAGTTCTTTTTCTTCACGTATAAATTTCAATTGATTTGTTTTCAAATAGAAAGCAAGATAATATCGTTTTGGATTGAAAATAATTTCTTACGCATTTATCTTAAATCAACATAATCGTTTTCTGTACAACCAGTAAAATTGTAAAAATAATCGAGCTTTATTTTTCTAAAGAATTTGCATAAACATGGGCCTGTTCCGACAGTTGCCGTCGGATCGGAGTCAACGCTCTGCATTATGATCGACTCGTATCGCTGCGAACAAACAAATTCTCTTTGTATCTTTTCACAATACAAAGCCAGGCATCCTCGATCGAGCGAATAGCAGGCGAGAAAAGGACGATCCGAGTGGCGAACTCTTCGATTTTGAATAAAAAGGGAAGTAAAGCTTTAAGGAAAGCCGCTGACGCGCAAATCAAAATGCAGTTGGTACCGAAAGGGCACTTGAACGGTTCAAGGGCCCTTCGCTATTACTGTGAAGGACTTCGCAGTGCTCGACGAATCACTCACTAATTGCGTTCGTGACATGGACCAAAACTAACAATCGGTTTCTTCGTCTGTAAAATAACGATCGGTGCATTGTTTCTTAAAGTTTTCGCAACGCGTACGCGTATTTTCGATTCTAACGCGAGAAAAACTCATCGCTAGCCACCGAACTGAGTTTTTCTCGCGATTTTCTTCGCTTCCTAATTGACGGAGTCCCGAGTCTCATCGCGAGAGTTTGGATCGAATCCAAAGGAACAGTTCGATAGACTCGCTCGCTATTACTCCCTGTTACCCTAATGAAAGATAATCAGAAGATTCTCGGCGGAACTCTTATTACGATCGAAGAAGCTCTTTAATGGCTTCTTCTCGAGTTATTGGCCATTTAGCGATAAGGACGCGCCGCGAAAGGTCCGCTGTCGATCTCGAGTGCCAAAAAAGCGAATTTCCCTGTCAATCAATCAACCGAGAATTTTCATAAGAAATTTTTAGAAACAATTTTCCCTGCATTTTTATCCTACTCTGAGAAAAAGATAGTCATTGATAACTTTCATAGAGGCATGAATATTCATGATACACTAAACTACACTGAAAATAAAATTTTGTTGAAAATATTAAGTAGGATAAACAAATTTTTATTTTCAAAATTGTCATTGCTGCAATAATGAACTGTCTACGATAAATAAAATTACTGCTGATACAATCGATACTACGCCGGCTAAAAGAAAATGCAACTTTGTTGGCTTAAATTTTTTTTTTGTGTACACCCTTATCGAGCTTTTTCGTTAATTTGAAATTCAGAGCGAGCTATAGGCGCGAATTTCGACAATGGCAGCCGCACCATACTTTCCTGCGTACATGTACAACACCCCTTACACGTTCCCCTTACGGGAACGCGACGTCTCCATGGTTACAACATTGAAACCCCGCGAGGGGATGACAAAATGGAGAGGCGCAATACTCGGACTGACAAAAGCAAAGTAGAATCGAGGAACGTCTCTGAGTATACGCGAGGTGGTATTGAAAAAGTCGATGCGCCAGAAAAATGAGACATTTTAACGCGTAACGATGCTCGACTTTAATGAATCAAAAACATCGTCTTTCTATAGATATTACGTAGACATTTGGCTGGAAAATTTTACTCAGTAGTTTGAATCCGTTGATTATAATTTTAAGACGCTTTAGAAATGAACTTATTCTTAATGTTTTAATATTACATCCAATTTTTCTTTTAAATAAAAAAAAACTTACTAGGCTATCAAATCAGGGAATTGAAGTCGAATTCGGATCATTAAATTCAAGATGAAACTAATGCGCAATTTCTTGATTAAAATTCAATGTATACATACACAATTTTTAAGAAAATGATACAAATTTATTGATCGAATTTGAATCCAACTACGAATAAAAATTTCCAGGTAAAGTTAGGTTTTCTGCGGTTTCTATCGAATGTGATATCGAGCCTCGCGAGAAGCAGTTCGCCGTACAATTACGACAGTAAAACCAAGCAAAATAACAATGTCCAGGTGGTAAGCGTGTCACGTCAAAATGATTCATCCTATTTGGAATATCCGGTAGCGCCCGCATTGACACTATCTGTCATCGGAGATTTTTCGATTCACGGTACTATTCGTTATACGAAAGAATTTTCCTCCGCAGATCATATCGGTTGCGTATTTTTCGAGCGCCAAATTATATTCCTGTTATTAAAAGAGCGTGAAGGTATTTTTTTTTTTTTTTTATAACAAAGGGAGAAAAAGGAGGGAGACTGGAGACCGCGTTATCTGTAAAGAAAGAAAGATCGCTAGTCAAAATGGCGACCCGTTATACCAAACCCCGAGTCTAATCCCGGATGAGACGACGGATGTGATGGCGGTTGCGAGGGAATGACGTAGCCGAAGGTGGGAAGTGGGAGATGGCGCAGACACATCTCTCGGATTACGTCTTAACAAGCTCCGCGACGTTCATTTGTCTTATCCGCTGTCGCTAATGCGACAGCAGCTGTTGAAATGATTAATTCACAGTGAGGATGCTTCGCCGCCTATATAGAGCTCTAACACCACCCGTGAATGCGCCGCGATTCAATTCCACGATCGCGATATGTTTCATTATCAAAATACTATCAACTATACGATTTTTTAAAATTGGAGATCAGAGTTTTCATTCTAATAATTATTTTTTTAATTGTGAATTTATATTGAAAAAAGTCAAATTGACTGTAAAAAAATTGAAATTTGCAACACTATACACATAAAATAATAGTTAATAGAATTATATATGTATAAATCGATTTGTTTTTATCGTTCATTATGAAAATATAAGTATTACTTTACAAGCTCGATATAATATTCTTGATATAAGGTTTCGAAACCTGTGTGGCTTCAAAATCAATTGGTATAATAGTGGGGTGTTGAGATGAAAAAATCTATTCCTCTTATCTTTTCTAAAAATATTTACCTGCTATTTCCCAATTAAAGACACTGCTTTTCGTGATTACTCAACTATTAAGGAAACCTATTTTTAAATCTGGCAACGAAAAATCAGTCTCGTCTCGCTGTAAATCGTTGGTAGACTGTGAAAAATTTGTTTACATTGCATACCGGGAAATACCGGATTGATTATTCATCTAAGAAATGAGTAAATATTTCCCAACATCGAGACATATTTAATTGAGTGAATAAGCGAATTTATATTCATTCTGTCGAGTACGCGACAACAATTTCCGAACCAGTTGTGTAAATATTGAGTTATATTTTCTGCGCGAGTAATCAGCAGCATTGATTGAAATTTGTTAAATTTACGTTGAAAAATGTTTGCAAAGTCTTTGACGAAAACTCGGAAAATAAGAATGAATATGAAATATTAATTCTATGCTCCTCTCTGGTGGCTCTTTACTCCCGTTATGACCCGACGTGGGTCGAAAAGTTACATCCGCACGCGCAAGCGCATACATGCAGAGAATGAAAGCCCCGCCTGGGGGCTGCCTTTGTTCTCCCCCGAAACTACGCCCACGACATGTGTTTTAGCGAATAAAAATTACATATGTCTTCATATAGAATTTTCAGTAACAAATTAATCTTTTTTCAACTTGAAATATTCGATTGCAAATTCATGATGCAATTTTCTATACGCTTAAGTAATATATTTTTTAATTCTTCTCATATTCCTGAAATTCAACTTGATAATTTGAAAAAGG
Organism: Goniozus legneri; assembly: GCA_003055095.1. Classification (NCBI taxonomy): domain Eukaryota; kingdom Metazoa; phylum Arthropoda; class Insecta; order Hymenoptera; family Bethylidae; genus Goniozus; species Goniozus legneri. The sequence continues at coordinate 71,771 of NCVS01001029.1, read as the reverse complement.
TGTATCCCGTACCTACAATCTAAATTCAATTCATCAGAGCATGTAATCTATTCATAGAATCATTGTTTAATTTGTTTAAAAATAAGATGTATTTTCTAGGTTGTTTCTGATATCTGGTAGCGTGGCCGAGCGGTCTAAGGCGCTGGTTTAAGGCACCAGTCTCTTCGGAGGCGTGGGTTCGAATCCCACCGCTGCCAAATTTTTTTGTTCTTATTAAAAAGATTTTATTTTAAATGTAGATAAACATAATCGTCTATTCAAGTTGAAACGTAAAAAGAAATTCGAGGAGCATTCAAAAACCAACCACAGATTAATCACATTTATAAAATTAATTATTAAAAAATATTATATAAAACAGGCTCATTAGAAGATAAGCTGTGCGACAGCGGGTCGTAGTCCAAGATTCGATTCGAAAATTTGGGGACCTATGATCGAGAATACTCTCGAGCGCTCGTGTGATGAGCTAATACATAGTACGAGATTGAACTTGTAGATAATGCGATACACGTCAGCGCAATGTACACATCGTATGAGACTGATGACTTGCTATGCGCTTATACGTTGTCCTCTGACGTTTTTTTTTAATGTTACACCGACGAGAATCAATCTGATAAAAACGCGCACGATGGTTTTAATGTTCAACAGCTTCAGTCTGTGATACGTCTTCGACTGTCTCGAAAGTGTAACTTCAAAAATTACTATATTTACATTTATAAAATCTCGCGCTATACCTTTTTTCGATCACTAAAATTTTCCACAGATGTATCTATTTATCCTGAAGAGAATGTAGATGTGATTATATTTATCAAGAATTGGATATTTATTAATGTACATAATAACGATTTATGTATTTTTGAAGTGCAACAGTTTTCCTGTTAGTTAACTACGGAATTTTTGGCCCATAGGGAGGAAAGAGTAGGGGAAAATCAAACTATTACAGTGATTTGATTTTATACTGGTGTTAGACGCGGTAGACCTCAATAAAAAAAATTGTATCCAATGCCAATTTTTTACCATGAACGATAAAATTGTGCATTTGCCGTTTTACGAAATAATAGGATTATATTTTCTATCGTATATTTATGGATTATATTTAACATTTACACGCTTTTTCAAATGGGCATGGGATCCAAACAAATTTTTTGTACTGCAACGCAGAGATAAACCACCATCGTGCCTAGTCGATAACACTTTTGGAACGCATTCGTACGTTAAAATCAAGGTGATTATAATAAGTTTTGATTTGCATTATATTTATCAGTGGCGTGAGAATTTTCGGATAAAAATATGATTATAGAAGAGAACAGTATGCGTAATTTCACTTGACCCACGATAACTTCATAACGACTTAACTAATTTAAAAAAATAACTGTCTGAACGTCGAATAATATTATTTAGACAATTTTAAAAATTTTCACATAAAATAATTTAAATGATTTTCAGTATATTTTTTCACTATTAAATATGAAAACAAATTTTTGCTATAGGGTGTTAAATTTCATTATGTTGAGGCTGGGAATAAAAATAAACCTCTTTTACTACTATTGCATGGATTTCCTGATTGCTGGTTATCCTGGAGAGAACAAATACTACCTCTCTCTGAATATTATAGGTATGCTTGAATAAATATTTAATTTAATCATAACTTAATTATACTAATTATACGACTGTTTATAAATATAGAGTAATAGCCATAGACTTAAAAGGATTTGGTGACAGCGATAAACCATCTAATAAAAAGGCTTACAAAATTGAGGTTCTAATTAATGAGTTAGAACAATTCATTTCCTTATTTGGTGTAAAATATTGTAATATAATTGGCCATGATATAGGAGGCTTGCTAGGATGGTACATGGTTGTTGTACATGAAAATTTAATTAATAACTTTGTCGCTGTATCCAGTCCACATCCAAATTATTACTGGGATATGCTCTCAACTAACACAGTTCTTGATCGCAAGTAAGTGACGATATATTTTGTTTCATTTTGAAATTTTTTTAAAAATAATTCTATTATTCAGATGGCTGCATTTTAGCAGATTACCCTTTCTACCTGAAATAGATGCTCTTAAAGAAGATTTGTCTATTATCAATAACACATTTTCCCATCTTTCTAATAAACCAACAACAGAAAATAAAAATTATCTTGAAGCTTATAAATATGCATTCAGTAGGACAGGTAAATAGTATATATTAGTATAATTTTCATTTCTAAGGACTGGTATGTAATATTATAGAGGATTGGACTGGTGCGATTAATTATTTTCGTAATCTACCTTTCAAAAGACTGAATACTGAAGATGAACAAATTCATACTCGAATACTATTGATCGTTGGTAACATGGATCCATTGGTAACAATGGAAAGTATTGTTCAAAGTACAGAATATATTGAAAAATTCAATGTGAAAGTTATATCGGGTGCTCATCACTTTCCTCATCAAGAAAAACCATTAGCTGTGAATGAAGCCATTATAAAATTTTTGATAGGTATGTTATGGTAATATTTAAATACTTATTATAATACTTATATTACTAAATTCCAGGTACACCTACTCATGTAGAAAAGACACCTTCGAAAAGTATTATGTCTACCTGGTTAGGATCTATTGGTAATACTATGAAATATGGTAATCATGTAATAGATGCTGTACATAAAAGAACTAATGGCGTTGTGAATGTTTTACCAAGTAAAATATTATATCTAGGTCAATCAGTGAATTAGATTTTATGAAAAAAAAATATAACAAATTCCTCATTAATAATATCATTGGTTTTTATATCTTAAATTTTTCATTTGATTCTTAGAAAATAATTATATTTATTATTCGTTCATTACTTAATCATATTATAAATAACATCAGCATTTTTCATGATTTTCTGATACACCATTATATGTATCTGATCTCTTATAATATTAAAATATCTTAAACAAAGTATGTTGTATAAAATAGATGAGAATATTGAAGGAATGATTTTAATAATAAATATTAATCTTATTTAAATTTAGTGATCGAAAAATGTATGATTATAGATAGTCTTTTCCATAATTATGGATGTATGTATATGTGTAAAAATACAAACACGTATATATACACATATATGTAAAATAACTCAAAAAGATAAATTTATATTAACTTACAATTACGATGGAGAAACTTCTTAATTTTAACCACCAATGTTCATATAACTCTATGATGAATCTGTTGATTGAGACTTCCTACAATGAAAAAGTATTATTATAAATCAAATCATGTACACAGAATGAAATAACTAATATAAAATGCACATACTTTCCAAAGTTTTCTCCATCTTCAATAGTTTCAGGCAAATCGCAATTCATAGTTTCTGGTAGTAAAAGACAAAGTCCAGCACCGATTAAAGGACCTACTCCAAATATTAATGGAGGGAGCCATGGTCTGATATTACCCTATTTAAATTGATATGAAGAGTAATTCTGAGAAATAAATAAATAATTAAATGTTACAAATTGTTAATACCATAGTAGCTATATATGGTGCTATAATACTGCCAACTCTAGCGCAAACACTGCATAATCCCATTCCAACATTTCTCACAACAGTTGGAAATGCTTCACTACTGTATAAATAAACTGTAGGAAAACTTATTGCCATTCCAGCTATGCCCAATGTAGCCAAACAGACTACTGCTGTTGTATCTGTGACTATAATAATAAGAAGCAAGCTTAATCCAGACAATATATTTCCACTCATTACAATCTTTAAACGTGAAATACGAGATATAAGGAATAGTACAACAATAGTCCCAGGTATTCCAATAGCAGCTGTAGGAAAAAAAAATTTATTTTTTTTCAATCTGAGTTATTTAAAATCTGAAAAAAAATTTTAATTAATTTTACCTGACGCTGCAACATTTATAAATATGTTACCATCAAGATACCCCATATATTGAGCCAAACCAAAAAAACAACTTCCACAAACGAACCAATTAATACAGATACAAATACTCTTCAATCTCAGATTTGGTGTTCTAAATAGATGAGTTACATTATATTTTTCATTTACTTTATCATTTCGTTTTTGCATGTTATTATCATATGATTCCATTGCAGTTACAACATTGTCTAGAGATATTTTATTTCTTTTAGCTGCTTTTATTAAAATTTCTTCTGCTTTCTTTTTTCTTCCAACAGCCAACAACCATCTTGGAGATTCTGGGATTATCCTGCATATAATGATTATGAAGACCATTCAATAACACAAATAAATACTAAACATAATCAAATTTACCAGTAGTAAGCAAGAAGAAGAATTGGTGGTATGGATACAGTAATTTGAAAACCAGTCCAAGTACCAGATAAATAAGCAATCAGTGGATTCATCAGCTGACCCAATAGAAATGGCACATGAAATAGAACTGATAATGTTGATCTCCATTCAGCTCCCACAATTTCCATTACTAGCAAATAATGAAAAATAGATTATCATCTATCATTCATGATATTTTTTTGTTAATCTATAAATTCATATTTTATACTTACACAATACAAAACTAACAAGCATTGTACCTCCAGTTGCAACTGCAGCTAAAAATTTGAATACTAAAAACATTTCATACCAAGGGCAGAAAGCACTTATCAAACCAGTTATAGATTGCAATACAACTGCTATCATTAATGGAATTTTTCTTCCAATCCTAGAATACACATATTAAAATATTATTTCTGAATAAAAAATTAAAAAATAAAAATTTACCTATCAGCCATTACACTAAATATCACATTGCCAATAAGGATTCCGAACATTGTACAGGATTGAACCAAATTTGCAAGTTGTTCTCGATTGCAAACTAGATTCCACTATAAATGCAAATAAATATTTTAATTATTTCAAATGAAATATGAATAATTTTATCATAAAAACTAGATGTACCTGTGTGATAATACTTTCTTGAAAGACGTGACGATCGTATTCAAATTTAGTACATTTTTCAATGGTGTTATTACCAATATTAACTTCACATTTCATGTTCATAGATTCATTCGTAGCTGATACCGGTGATATACAAGTAAAATTGGTCGGAGGTGCTAGAAATACTATTGAAAGTTGATGCCAAGCCACAGGGAATTTTACAAGCGATAAAGATATTGCTATCACGATATGCCAGGGGCCCATAACACCCATTGCTTCTTGAATGACATCCAGAGGTGTTCCACCTGAAAAGTTATTTTATAATTTCATAAATAACGCCTATACTTACATAAATAACAATTTTATTCAATTGCTAACCATTATACTCAGAAATTCAGATAGTAACATGAATTCCATGATTGCAATCATGACTATTAAACTTCCAGAGGCAAATAAGCAGGCTTTGTTAGTATGTTCAAGTTAATTATAAAACAAGAAAAAAACTATTCAGATTCGCGCGCTTGGATACAACTGGTACCAAGATCGCCATTACGGTTTCTACGCCGCGGGCGCCATTACAGTATCTTCAAACGAACCAACAATTAACTAATTTACGTTGCGTATATTAATATTAACTACATGAAATATCATAATCTATTAGTATATATTTGTTTGCACTTTTTATTTTAAGAAACTTTACCACGCAATAAATTATTATGAAATATATACTCGTTTACAACGTTATCAACTTTCCTTCACAGCTTATGCTCATACTTGAACATTTTCGCGCCACTTCACGACTTTCAATAGCGGGAGTTGAAACCTTAAACGATGAGAAGTTACCCCTTAACACCGCTTCACATTTTCAAACATAAAAAAAATTTACATTGATATCTGAGACGATTTACCGAGCTCAATTACCGTTAGTTACAGTACCGGATTACATACAGGTTCTTGACTTCGAGCTTCGTAATTTAAGAACCCATATTTTAATAAAATTAAAATTTGAAATTTTACGTCCTTATCTTAATCCCAATAAGTTAAAAGTTTCTTAATTGAAAAACAAACAATTATTTAAATAAGTAATGAATTAAATCATTTTAATAAATATAAAAAGAAAGTATTTGTGAAATTGATACGTGCGGTTATTATTACCACGAAAAAGATGCGGTGAGGGTATACGGCATTATACTGTTGTACAAGAAACCACAAATTCTTCAAAATCTCAAATTTCAGAGAATATCCTTTACGATACTTTAAAAATTTATATTATGAGATAAAACGTATTATTTATATCAATTTTATAAATATTTCCTTAGAATTTAAAAATTATTCCGTCACTTTGCAAATTCAAAAAACGTTCATTTCGAAACTTTAAAATCTGAATTACCTACACGGAAGCATTATGCTATAAAAATAACGCATTCCGTTATTTATGAATAATTTTTCGAGATTTAATACACAATAAATAAGATAATCGATATTTTTCGTGAACGTTTTCTTTTCATTATGACAGGTGTATATGCAGAAATTTTTTTACGCGGGTTATTCAACAGCTATAGCTTTTTTCCATCAATACCGAATCAAATCATCATTTGCTACGTTTACATCACGCGTACTTTTTATAAAATATTAACTTGTTAATATTATATTAATACACATGTTACTAATTTTTATTAAGATGTAGTTTACATCATATTAAAAAAATCACTCATGTTATGGTATAAATATGAAAATATCACTTTGAATACCCGTTGGTGTTAAATAAAATTAGACTAAATTACGCTGTTAATGACCAAAGAATAAACCGATGTTCCGAAGAATATGCTGGTTGGTGAAAGTTACTACATGTTTCAAACGTGCGGTCCAAATTCAAGATGATTCTACTCTCACCGATGAAATTCTGCACGTTGCAGAATAATATTTTTCAACCGTTGAACAATTTGAATTATTCTATGAATTAGCAAACAAAATATGTCCCTAGTGTCGGTAATGAGAGGCTATAGTTCCATTTTTTATTTTGTCATACTTTTAAATAATCTATTGAAGTGAATTTATTTTTCTTTAAATAAATAAGTATAATTTCCGAATTTTTAAATACGCGGGCATTGAAGATTCCGATGATGCAATTATAAAGTTGCGCGGGTTCTATATGTATAAATATAAATAGTAAAACATAGACTTTATTAATTTATCCGAAACGAAAAATCAATAAAATAATCTAAATTTATTAAATAACTATTCAGCTTACCTCTTTTCGTTTTATCAACCATCTCGGCAAACCACTTTCAAACTTCTGCGTTGAACGGGGTTTCTTTCGCGTATACGCAAGCGATTGGATTGCTCGAGATATACTCAAACTACCTCACGACCGACTAAAAATGAAACTTGAATTTCCTTAACTCTGTTTTATCGACATAAAAGATGATCAGCATCTGCACTTTTTGCAATAGCCCGTAACGTTTAAAATGGTGATAAGATTCAGACTAATTACACGTACCTTAAGGATGCATAAATATATAGATGTTCAATATTTACATATATAACTACTATAGTAGTATTGTTTGTTTTAAAATACTGATAAAGCAAAACTCAATTTATTAATACATCTAATCATATTTAAACGAGTTTTACACCGATAATCAATATTTATAATTCAATTAGAATTAATTAAGTATTTTATCAAACTGTAGCAAAGTACATTTATTATCTGTGTACTAAGTTTATAGATATCGACTTATATTTAGGCAGCTGAACGTAACTGACGTATTTATTCAGTAATTACGATTGAAACTTTTGCGAAATCTTCGTAAAAATATAAAATTCTTTTATTAAAAATAATATATGAAACATATTTATAATTACATGTCACTATAAATAGTAAAAATAACTTATTTATAATTTTCATGTCAAATTTTTCAAATTTTTATCCATGAATTATTAATAATCACTTTTGGTAGCAAAAGGCACTCAGTGTTGTACTAGATTTTTTTGTTTGATTGCTACTTTCGTTATCTGAACCAGATAATTTTCGTTTCTTCGTTTCTGGTGTATCACTCGAAGTTTTAGAAGTTTCTTCTTTATACCGTTGCAACGCATACTTAGCTAACTCCGTAGAGCTTAATTCGGGAAATTCTTCTTGGAGTTCGTTCTTTTTTTTACCGTACCAAGCAACAAACGATTCTTTTTTAGGTTCAGTTTTTGCTTTCGGTTTCAATTTGAGTGCTTTTGGCTTTATTGTTTTTTGAGGCACTTCTGGCGCTTTGTTCAACCCAGTTAAGCCTGCAATAGACGCAAATTATTTAAGCTACATGAAGAAATATTCCGATTTTTTAAATTACCTAACGTTGCTGGAGATTTGTTCGTTTTTAGAAAAGGTATCGATCGCCTCATTGTAAAGGAATCGTTCATTGATAAAGGTTTTATTTCAACATCAGATCGACGTGATTCCGACATCGGTGTTATTACAGGAATTTCTACATCTATATCTCCGTTACCATCACCGTTAGAGAAAATATCTTCTTCATGGTTTCCATTTTCTTTATTTTCCTCTGTTTCATGTTCTTTCGTATCAGCAATATTTTCTAATTTATTAGCTAATGCAGTTCTATTCAATCTTCTCGCGTATTTTATAGCTAAGTCAATAACTTTTTGAGATGCAATTTCTTCACAAATATCAACTGCACGATAATCAACATTACTTCGACACGCCAACTAAAATAAGAATTATTATAATTATCATTTTTTTTTTAATAATAATGATGGAAAATATTTTAAATGAATACTGAATTCAAATGTACTCACAGCTATTAGAGATAATACAGTTTCATCTTCACAATCCGTATCATGACCGAATTGCCACAATTTCCTCTCTAAAACAACTCTTTCTGGGTCAGTTTCACAAAGTGGCATTATTAAGGGTATTTCTATAATTACTGGTTTAGGTGATGTAGGTGGATAATAGCTGCCTTTGCACAAGATACAACGAACATTCTGTTGTACTTCGCTCAAACCGAGCAAAAAGTAATGATCCGTTTTCCCTTTAGACTGTTATAATTCATAGAAAAATAAATGTAGATAATCAAATATTACTTTATAAGTCAAAAAGGACGCATTACAACGTACTTGACTGTTCAAATCACAAACAGCGTTCCATAAATATGACTTTTTATCATAGATCTTGATCATATCATCTGAATCCATTATTGCTGGAGAACCTCTATCGGTAAAACCTAGCCACATTAATGTCGAAGAAGGTGAAAGAGGAAGATGAAGCGTTTGGCTGCGTAATTTCATTCCACGTATCTGTATCCATAACAATGTCATGTTCTGATCTCCAGATAATCCTTTTAGTGAATTTACAATAACACAACATTAATGAACTTTAATAATAATAAATAACTTATGATATTAATATTATGAAATTACCAATGCCGTTATGATAAGAAACTAATAACGAATTTCCAAATGCGTTCATTGTAACAATTTGACCAGGAAGAGATATAACTTCCCGCTGTATTCCTCCTATCATACATATCCTTAAATTTCTTCTTGATGTTGCGACTGCTACAAAATTGTTACCTACAGCTAAGCATTGCCCTTCTTCACCTTCTGGAAGATCTAAATACCATTCTTTATTTCCTGTTCCCCATCCTGATGAAAATTAAATACCATCTAATTAATCATTTTAATATTACCAAATTATTTAAAATTTCACATTAATAGACTAACCTTGTAGAACTACAACCACAAGTTTACTTGCTGCATCTTCAGTCTGAGGACAGCATAATGCTAAAGCTTGTGATGATAGTGCAGCCATTGTATGCCCTAAATAATTATTCATATGTATACTACGATGAATTGTTACATCATGAAATTCAACTTCTATAGATGAATCCTCTCCATCTTCAGAAGTAAAACACCTCACCATTCCTATATCATTAAAAACCTAAAACACAAACAAACATAAAAAATTTATTTTAAAAAGTTATGAGATATTGATATTACCATATAACGTGATATTAAATGTCCAGGAGTTGATCCTGTTTGGAAAGTAGGTTGGATATGATGGTCAGATATAAATACACGCTCATTTGCTTTTTCAGAAACAGATTCAGCTACACTTTTCTGATCAATGTCTAGATCTACTGATGCTTTGACTTTATTTATTGATATTACATTTTCATCATCTTCATCATCATCATCATCTCCCTTGAAATTATTTTCAACACCATTTTCAATTAGATTATCATTTACCAAATCAGCTAATGATTCATCATTGGTATCATCAGAACAAGTCTAGAAGGGGATTAATACAATTATTCTATACAGATAAATAATCAAAACTGAACCTATAACAACCTATAAGAATATTTATAAGCTTACAACTTCAATACAACCAAGTTGTCCCAAGGCATCGCAATAAACTATTTCTTCAGGTTTTTCAGGTTGCCATGCAAATGCTGTTATCTTAGAATTTTGGGAATGTTCAATATATCCTATTTTTTCTCTGTTACTCATATTCCATACAACAATTTCACCATGTATAGAAGAAGCTGCTAATCTTGTACCACATTCAGAAAATTTACAAATACTTAATTCCTATAAAGCACAAAAATAAATATTTTAATTGAATGATGTAATGTGTTTCAAACAACTTACAGTTTTCAGTGAAGAACACTGTAATCTATATAATTCTTTCCATGTTCCTCTCTCTACAATTATAACTTCCTTATTCAGAGGATAAGCAAGTAAATGCCCTTCTTTACAGTCAAATGAAGGTATTCCATATGATTTTGCTGTGAAAAAAGAATTAGATTTTGGAACAACATTTTGCCAAGTATGTACAACTGTTTTGTCCTTAATATTCCATACTTTAATTGTACCATCAGCACTAGAAGAAGCCTGCAAAGTTATTTTGAAAATAATATAATTTATATGTATTAAGTTTAATTTTAAAACATACCAAAAATTCATCTTTTGGATCTAACGATAAACCCAATATTGGAGCCTTATGGCCTTCTAATTCTATTACATCTGTTGTCTCCATATCCCAAATCTTTATTCTCATATCACTATAATTCAGATACATTAGTTATAAATAGATTTTAAAAGCTATAATTATATTATTACTATTACAAACCATCCTCCAGATGCTATATATTTGCTATCTTCAGTTGTTGCTAAAGCCGAAACTGCAGCAGTAAATCTAGTACAAATACCTTGTTTTTCAAGGTCTGGATACGAAAGTATTTGAACAGTATTATTGTCATTACCAACATAAATTTTTCCATTCTATAATAAAAATCATACAATTGAGAAGTTAATTCATGTTGAATAAATCATTTTCATATACTGAAACATACTTTGGACACTACAGAAATAGATTGTTCTGCAATACAACTTGCAGCAGGGTCATCATCCATTAGGTTCAGCCATGCTCTCACATCTCCATCAGAACCACAAGTAATGAAACCTCCTCTGAATAATACATAAAAGAAAATTGTATTTTTATTATAGTTGACCGAAAAATGCATATTTCAAATTCATTACTTACTTTTCACCAGTATAATAACAAACACCGGTATGACCTTCAGGATGTGCATAACGCGTTGGTTTTCTAGTTAACGGCATTTTTATTATTTATCAACACTATTTTTAATTACTACTTAGTTGTATTGACATTAACTCTAGACACTAAGATACAACATGATCAACATATGTTTTGGCGCGCAATTTTCATTAAAATTTGATTTGAGCACAAACAATGTAATAACATGATGGGACTCTAACAAAATTTGGACAAATTTTTTATTTATTTTGAAGAATTAATAAAAAATTGTGCACTAAGCCAGTTGCAGATGAATAATGATAATATGATTATATATATTCATTACATCATATATAATAACCCTATATTTGTTTTTTATGTAGTTTAGCCGATTTAGTTTCACGATATATCGATAATCGAACTATCGAAGTGCCAAACTTAACATCAAAGAGTATATATATCCTAATACTTGCCTCGTGAGTTTTTCGAGCCGAGTATTATCGATGAATCGATGTATACAGTCTACAGTTGTATACCGTGTGGTAGGCGACTCACGTGGTCGATTTAATTTGATACATACTGTGAAAATAAATTTTAAAATACCATAAAGTTAGTGAAGTGAGTAATCTAATAATATAATTTTTAAATATCACAAGTGACGCTGAGTTTATAATTTTTTCAAAGACTGACAAATTTTATTTTAATAGAACTGTTTTATCTATAGGTTATATTAATAAAAATCAAGTATGTTTATTTATTTCTATTTTCATAGATATATTTTTTATTTTTTTTGTAAAGTTATATTTAAATAAATCATATTTAATATATTCAAAAGATTACTACTTCATTATTTTTTCACAGAAATGGGTCGTAAAGCTAAATTCGAAGAATCAGTTACTCCTAGTGGTCCTGGTAGAAAAGCAAAGAAACAAAATGATCCTGTATTTCCAAAAGGAGTATTAGGTAATGTTTATAAACATTAATATGAACCAAAGATTATCATTTTGTTCTAATAATTAAACACTTTATTTTATAGTAAAAGAAGCTGGTACTTTAAGTCATCGTCAAAAACAAAGAGCAAAGAAACGTTTACTTAAAAAACAAAATCTAAAAAAACATGCACAAAAATTAAAAAATGATAAAGAAACAAAAAAAAATGCGGTGAGTGTTATTACTGAAGTACAAGTCCCACACACACACATCCTAAATAATTTATATAATTTCCTGTTTATGAAAAATTTGATTTCAGAAAGATATTAATACAAAGAAGAACAAAAAAGAAAAAACTGAGATAATACCTTCTGATGAAGCAATACAAAATAATACAAAAAAGAAGTTGACAAATAGTGGTAAAAAATCTGAGACTCGTAAAGATAAAAATCAAAAAGGCAATAAGAAAAATAAAAATGTTATTGAAAGTTATGAGTCAGATAGCGATTTAGAAGAAATGGGAGATAATTTTTTGGAGGAGGAAGAAGAGGAGCAAAATGAAATGGAATACTCTCGTGATCTTAAGGAAGACAGTGACGCTATGGAAACTAGTGAAGAAGAAGACAGTGCAGCCTCAGAAGGTGAAGAAAATGAAGACAATGATAGTGATAATGAATTGCTACCCATAGAAAAAGCAAGTAAGAAATTGAAGAAGAAAGCTGAGAAGGAAAGGTCATTAATTTAATTTAATTTACTTAAAATGTTATAAAATTGAACACTTTTCAATTTGTATTGTTATGTTCAGGAAACTTGCAGAAGATGAAATGACAGACATGTTAGCACATCAAAACGTTTTCACCTTTCCCACGAAAGAAGAACTTGATAATGTTACCAGTTTAGAAGATGTACAGCAACGTATCAAGGATGTGATTCTTGTGTTATCTGATTTTAAAAGGCTACGTGATCCAAACAGGTAAATCATGAGTCATTTCTGTTTTTTCATCTAGTCATTGATTATTTTAATTACAGGGCTCGATCAGAATATGTGAACTTATTGCAATCAGACTTATGCACATATTACAGTTATAACACATTCTTAATAGAAAAATTGATGCAAATATTCCCATTAGATGAATTGATTGCATTTTTGGAGGCAAGCGAGACTCAAAGACCTATGACAATACGTACTAATACATTAAAAACAAGACGGCGAGATTTAGCAGAGGTAAATCATAATTACTTTTTATGAAATATCAACTTACTAATTTATTAATATTTGCTTCTTACATTCAAGGCTTTAATAAACAGAGGAGTGAATTTAGATCCACTTGACAAATGGACAAAAGTAGGTTTAGTAGTTTATTCATCACAAGTGCCTATGGGGGCTACTCCAGAATACTTAGCAGGTCACTATATCTTACAAGGAGCCTCTAGTTTTCTTCCTGTAATGGCGTTACAACCAAAAGAAAATGAGAGAATTTTGGATATGTGTGCTGCACCTGGAGGAAAATCATCTCATATAGCAGCTCTTATGAAAAATACAGGTGTATTATTCTCGAATGATGTTAATCAAGACAGAATAAAAGCTGTTGTTGGAAACTTTCACAGATTAGGAATTGTAAATTCTGTGATCTGTAGTTACGATGGTAGAAAAATTCCAGGGGTGAGTATTCACAAACTTAGTTATATTTAAAAGCGGATTGAAAATAAATTTTTGAAAAAATTTTATCCCAAGGTTATCAAAGGATTTGATAGAGTTTTATTGGATGCACCGTGTACGGGAACTGGCGTAGTAGCGAAGGATCCAAGTGTAAAAACAAATAAAGACGAAATTGATGTACAACGGTGTTGTACTTTACAGAGGGAATTACTACTGGCGGCTATTGACTGTGTCAATGCCAAATCGGAATCTGGTGGAATTATAGTATATTCAACATGTTCTATTCTTCCAGAAGAAAATGAATGGATTATCGATTACGCTTTGAAAAAACGTAACGTCAAATTAGTTCCTACTGGACTTGCATTTGGTACAGAAGGATTCACAAGTTATAGACAATACCGTTTTCATCCCTCGTTAAAACTGACGAAACGATTTTATCCTCATGTACATAACATGGACGGATTTTTTGTGGCCAAATTAAAAAAATTCTCGAATGTTATACCGCAATCGGACAACAATAGCGAAACGATTGAATAAAAATTTTTAATTTTCATTATATTTATTGTAAGATGTACATAAATATATCGAATAAATTTTTTATTATATTTTCATAGTTTTCTGAAAATTAAATCTATTTTGGAAGTTAAAAGCGTACTTATATTCTTTTCAAAAATTTAATTTCAAATCGAAGTTATAAATTATTGATCGCAGGAAAAGAAAAATAACTTTTAACGATAGAGGTGGAAATATATACAGAATTTTTAATATTGTACAAATTATCTTATGCCTAATTCATTTAATAAATATCTATATTAATAATTATTAATACCGACATTCATGAAGAATTTTATGAATTTAAATTGAGGAATGACAAATTAATTTATCACAAACTTTCCCTTAGTTTCCTGAGTAATTTCCTAGTTGTTCAATGAAAAAATATACTTTTCAATTGCTTTTCACAAAGTTTTTTCACTTCATCTGTAAAAATAAATATTTCTGATATAGATACAGAGAAAAATTATAAATATTTATATTTTGTGCAGTTTAAAAACAGGTATACCATCAATTTCTATTATATGTGCATTCTTTTGCTGAATAACAACATAAAATTCTCTGAGATTGGATAATTTTCCAATAACCCAATAATCGCTCATAGTCTTTATAATAACTTCTCCTGCTTCCTTCAGCCTAAAATATAAAAAACGAATTTTAAGTAGAATAAAAATTTTAACTTGTTATCGAGTATGCAAACAAACCTGGCTGTATCACTGTTTATATCTGTAATTATCCTCAATACTTCTGGTGTTGTTAATGAATTAGAATACCTTCTGTTATCAGAATGTATTGTACTTTTGTATGCTAAATTCAATTTATTGAAATATAGATATTTCGGATAAGGTTCTGCTGCTACAGATACATGCTTCACACACTGATCTGCCACAGAGTTAACTAGTGATGTTAATTGTGGTCCAAGAAAGTTATCTAAACTTTTAAAAAAATCTATCACCAAATTCATTTTACCTAAAAGAATTAAATAATTTAACTGATTAAATATTTTAACTGATCTTTGTGCTTTCATATATACACACAACTGTTTCACACATACTGTCAACAAAGAGGCATATAGTTGCACTTAGTGCACGATAAACAATAAGATGAAGAGATACAGGTGTTTTAGAATAATTCAAATAAACCTTGGGAGTTTTTCCTATTAAACTTGGTTCATTTATGCTTGATGGTCCTGTAACAAATCTGAAAGCAAATATCTTAGGAGAATTAAAAATTAACAAATTCATTTTTGATAAAAGATGTACATACTTTCCATAATGAGAACTCGTAAATGGGGATGGTGAACTTCGTGGCATAGATCCACCATGTAGTTCTTTTTCCAAATGAGCAGGTAATAATGTAGTTACTAAATAATTATAAACTACCTGCATGTCTTCAGGTTCTAAGCCACTCCTAAAATTCATGACTGAATTATTTAGGATCACACTACAAACTATATGATTGTATCTTAATATTATAGTAACCTACCATACAACTTGGTCATTGTATAAAAAGGCTGTATATTTAACTTGAGTAAACATTGCTTCTATTAAGTTCATAAAACATTGAACTTGTAGGAACGTAATTTTATCAAGAGGTAAAAATTGTAAGCCTTGAAAAACATCTAATATATCGCTGTTGTTGAGCTTCAAAGATGGCAAATACTGTAATACGTATACATATTATTCCATAATCTAATAAGCAACAGTTATAATTGTTTCAATTTATGAAATATATTCTTACTCTAGAATAAAAATGTTCCAATTTGTGTTTCAATAAAAGAATTGAACCACATTCAGGCTCATTAATTATAGTTTCAAAAGAGCCCATAAATAGCCTGAACATTAAATATGTTTGTTTTAATATTGCTTGACAAACATTACTGGAGACCTCATCATGTTGATATTCGATATATTTATTTTCACCTTTTGTTTTCCAAACATATGGTAATCCAACAATCTGTGATAAATACAAAATAATATTTTGTTCATTAATATATAAAAGCTTTTTAATAACGTACCATAACCATCCAAAAGTCAGGTTCTGGTTGATAAAATATTTGATGTGTTTTATGCGTATGACAATAATCACAGGATTGTCCAGGATTGAACGATCTAAAACACATATGCTATTACTTTCTTGTACTTAAAACAAAAATAGTTTAAAATAAATGATTCTGTAAAAAATTTAATTACTCTGTAAATTTTATAATAGCTTCACTCAATCCAATATTTTTAATTTGCACATCTAAATCTTTTTCCGGGTAATAATAAAGAATTTTTTTTTCTTCCTGTAAAAATAAACAATTTTATGAAAAAATGTTTGTAAAATATTCATACATTTTTAATTGGTTACTCGTGTTTATTAATGAAAAATTATCAGTACAAAAACTCGAAAAAATTCAACGTTGACACTAATAAATTATACCTCTCCTTCTTTTTTCGCATAAGTCCCATTGAAAATATAAAAGTGTTCCAAAGTAACCTCCGATTGTGATGTCATTATTTCTAAGAAAATATTTCTAACAGAATATCGAAAATCTGTACAATTTAGATACGATACGTTGATAAGGAAAAGAGAGAAATTTGGAAAAATTATAACTGTATCAGCAACATGTCAATCATTGTAATCACAGTTGTACACTTGACAGATGATTAGCTTCCGTTACAGCGTCGACACTGTAATACAGTACGTATTTAGTATACAACTACATATACAGTAAGCCCGCCGAATTATTTTACATGAGTTTTTTATATGAGTTGTTATCGGCTGAAGATAACAACCTAAGCTGATGCGACCTCTGACGGTGAGAAAAATACATTCATGAACTCAGCCATATAATCAACAAAAAGGGCCACTGTCAGGTCAATTGGAAAAATTCGCGGGATGCTTTTTTAATCGATCAAGATTCAGAAAATATTGAATTGAAAACTAATTATTAGGCTTTATTTATCTCAATATTAAAGATAAATTTATGAGTTTTTTGACTCGCGTATCGCTATTTTGACATTTTATTCTTAAATCAACCATTATTATTCAAAAATATTCAGCCAATGGGAAGCGATGAAGCTTCAGCACGCAATACCCGCGTATGGACTTCTTGCGAATCCGTGTTTGACTTTTCGAAGATTGTTTACAAGCAACCAGTTGGACGTATAATCAAACGTTAATTGCACTTTATGCAGTCTCGTATTGTTTTTAATTTTTTCGGATCAAAATGACAAAGTTTGGTACGATTCTTTTAATGTATGTTTCATTAATTCAAATGCGTTAAACGCTGACCAATCATCCTATCCTACTTAGGTTATGGTATTATAAACAAAACTACCTCTTGCATAAATGTTCTCATGTAAAAGATTTGAGTGTGTAAAGAGATAGGAATGGAGGGACCAGGAATGAGCCTTTTTCAAGGCTCGGAGAGCATTCAACTGAATGCTAATGCACAGAGATTGGAAGAGGAGGAAGAACAGGAATATCGTAAGCAGCGGGATAAAGAGGTAAAGTACATTGATCTATTATTTACTGAATCGTAATTTGTGTATTTTTTAGTTTCTCAATATTATTCATTTTTTATTACCATTACAGATTGACAATATGCTGTCAAAAGCATTTGACGATCTGGATGACGACCCAAGCGATGATGATGATGCAAGTACTATCAATAGAAGTGATTACCGAAATAAGAGCAATGTCCATATGAACTCTAATATGGATTTGTCTCAATTGGCTTTGTCTGACAATCATCAGAGAATTGTACCAGTTGAAAATACATTTGACGAACATGATCATATTGATAATAGGATTCACAGCAATCAAAATGAATCAATAGCAGAGATGGTATCTACTGTCTCTGGGTTGCAGAGAGAGTTTGGTATATATGGACAAGCCGAAACTCCATTTGGCAAAGGCATTAAGTCTAGTAATAATGAAACTAGTATTACTGAAACGCCATATGAACTTGCGCGTATGCCAAGTACAGGCTTTGGTCACCCTCTAAAAGAAGTACCTGAAGAAACATATACATTTAATGAAAATTATGAATATAATTGCGACACTCCAGCTAATCATTATGAGAACCGTATAAAGAGGTATCCAAGTAATGGTTACGTAGATGGCTATGATAAAAATATACAATTGAAACTTAATCATGAATTTGGAGGAGGTGACAATATTTCTTCCGATCATTTCAATCATAGTTATAAAACTGCTGCTTCTAATGGACTTACAAGTAGTGATAGTAGGGCATACAAAACTGCTGAGTACAATAGTCAGGAACAACTTGAAGTATTATATTCAGTAAAGGTGAGAGAGATAGAACGGTTAACAGAAGAGTTAAAAGAATTACGTTTAGAAAAAGAAGAGGAGAAGAACCAATTGAATAGGAAATTAGCTTTATTACAAGCTGAGGCGGAAAGATCTAATATTTCGCGAAATCAAGCACAGCATGCACTTGGTAAGATCTAGTGAAAAATACTATGTATATAATACAAAAAGAACAATTATAGTAGTTATATTATTATTAAAAGTATGTTGTTTAATTTTTCTTACTCATCAATTTATTTTATAGTTGATGCTAAAGCAGAAATAGTAGATCTACGTTCTCAAATAGAAACATTAAAAGAGCAGAACCAGATTTTAGAGAAGTCTAATAAAAATGTAAGTATGATTTATTATTAAACTAATTTGAATCTGACATTAGTGATAATCACTTATGAATTTATCCAAATTGATTAGATGAAAGAGGAGTTGAATATTACCCGAGATACCATAACAGATTCACAACAAAAAATAGCAGTATTAGAAAGAGTACAAACACTGCAAGCTAATGACAGAACTCATGAGAAATTTTTGAAACAAGCTCAAGAAAAACATGCCATAGAAATTAAAAATATGCAAACCCAAATTGACATTCTTACAGAGAAATTGAATGCGAAGGTATTTTTAGCACATATATATTTTTAATTGTGTTTAATATTTTTTAACAATATAATTATATTTCAAATTGATTAGGAGACAGCATTTGTATCTCTGGAACATAAATTAGCTGATGTGAGAAGATCTTATGAATCACTTATGGTTGAAAAAGCTGACACCATGAATAAATTAACACAAGCTCTAAAAATTAGCCAAGAACAATGTAATAATTTAATGGACACTAATAATAGACAACAAATTATGGAATTACAAGTACGAGTGAAAATTCTGTCTCAAGAGAAAGAGGAGTTGCAAAAAACAGTTATAGATTTGCAGGTAATAATACATTTGAGATCAGAATTCAATCTGATTATTTATTGTTTGATAAATAATATCTAATATAATTTTTATTATAGAAAAAATTAGAATTAGCAAAAAGCGAAATACCTCAGTATGATTCACTTATTGGAACGAGTTTAGAAGATGAATCCGATTCAATGAGACAATTGAAATTAGGAGAATCATATAACAAATCAAGGTCCAGAGCAAATGATGACATTGCTAATAAATTAAGAGGAGAACTACAGCGGTAAAAATATTGTTGAACTAATTAAGTGATTTATTTTGCAATTTACAGTAATTTAATATACAAGTATATCAATATAGGTGTTTAGCAGCACAAGCTTTGAAGAGAAAAGAAATAAGTCGGTTAGAAAATACATTATCTCAGAAACAGAAAGAGTTAGATGAAGCATTAGCAGTTATTGATTCATGTCAACAAGAAAAAACAAAATATGCAAAACGTGTGAATGAATTAGAGCAAGAGTTGAAATCTTTATTAACGGACGAAGCACTTAAAGCTAATGCACAAATTCAAAAACTCTCTGATCATTTGAATGATATCAATAAAAAATATGATAGTTTAAGAGAAGAGAATACATCTTTAAGAAATAAATTAGATGAAACCTTAGCTCTTAATCAAGACTTGCTCTTGCGGCAACAACAAAATACGAGTCAACAAGAAAAGGAACCAGTAGAAGAATTTAATAAAGAATTTTTAGAGGTACATGCTAAAGCAGTTGAAAGAATACGACAGGAAGCTCAAGTTGAGATAGTTCAATTGAAGTAAGTTCATTCAAACGTATATATTGCTATTATATGTCGTTAAATAAATAATATAATTAAAATATCTTGTTTCAGTGTTCAATTGGAACAGACACAGAAAGAATTAGATCGAGTTAAACAATCATATATAAACGTCTGTAGCACAAAAGACGAATTAATAAATAATCATAAAGAAGAGATTGAAGCTATAAAGAATAGATATGCAACTCTAGAAGATCGGTGTCAACAAATCAACAAACTAGAAAATGATCTACAGGGACAAATAAAATATATTGGAAAACTTCAAAGGGAATGTGATACCCATAAGTGTAAGATAATTGAATTGGAAAAAGATTTGAGCATTGAAAGAAAGAGGAAAGAAGAATATACTAAAAAAATCCACGATGAAATTGAAAAAGGTGAAATAAATCAAATTAATTTTCATTGACAGATTTCCATATTCTTCAAATAGTATGAATGTAAATAATTATAACTTTATATTTTTTCGCGTTTTGTAGCTAAAGAAGAGGCTTTAAAAGAACTACGAAATGCCCAACCAAATCAACAAATTAGTCTTCTCTTACCTGATTATTGTTCTGAACATTCAAATAAGATACAACAAGTAAGTGCTAACAAATTTTTAATAAAGATAGTTCTTATTTAAATTTTCTGTTTTAATTTAAGCTGGAAGAAGACTGTAAACGTTTAGAAGAAAAACTTTGCATTGCTGTTGAAGAACATAAGAAATTATCTCAATACCAATCTGAATTGGACGATAATAAATTGAAAATGGCACAATTGGAAATATCTCTAGAAACATGGAAGAAAAAATATGAAAGTGCTATCAGTGAAAAAAACGAACTGCTAAGTAAAATCAACAAACTAGAGACAGAATTAGTAAATATTAAAAAGCTTATCAAACTACAGAATTCTGATGATAATAGGCTAAAAATGGCACAAATTCAGCTTGAAAAAGATTCGTTGACCGAACGATATCGGAAGCTTTTAAGCGAACGCAATGCGCAAGCAGAAAAAATTTCGAAACTAGAGGCTGAATTACCTGCAATGCACAATATTATCGCAGATTTAGAAAGTAAATTACGATGGAGTGGGGAACAAACAATAAAAACTAAGTGTGAAATGGAAAAGGATATATCTCGGTATATGGGTTTTATATCTCAACTCAGTTCTAAATTATATAGCGCACAAGATGGGCGAAAGAATGATGCTCTAGAACAAAGAATAAAAAAATTAGAAAATGAGTTACAAGAAAAAGAAACACAACTTCAGCGTTTGAACGATGTAGAACGAATAAGAGAAGAACGAGATCAATTAGTTCTCAAACTTAAGAATCAAGCCAAACAATTTGAATTATATGTTAAGAGTCAAAAACAAGTATCTGCCGAGTTAAATTTGTCACCTCGAAGTTTCAATGGCGTTACAGATATGCAGAAAGTTAGAGAAATAATTGTGAAAGAGGTGAGAGATGAAATGGAACAAAAACTTGTTGATGTTCTAAAAAGTTTAGAAGAACATAATCAACAAAAAAGAAAAGAATTAGAGGAGAGGTATAAAAAAGCATTGTTAGAACTTCAGAAACAATGTAACGAGAAGACTGCAGACTTGGAAAATTTGAAAAAAACTTATCAACAAGATTTGCATACTAAAAAAGCTGAAATTAAACGTTTGCAAACTGATGCAGATAGAGATAAAAGTGCTATGGAAGAGTTCATTCAAAATTGGGCTACAGAAATGAAACGACTGAAAGAATGTGAGAGAAAATTAGAAGAGGATATTAAAGAATTCAAAGCGAAGGAAACTGAAATGACAAATAATATTGACACATTAAAACATAAATACGAGTCTGCTAAAAAATGTGCAAGTAATTATAAGGTATGTAACAACAATCATTTTCATAAATTTATGATTGATAAATGAATTATCGAAGTTAGACTAAAATCATTCTTTTTTTTATATATGTATTTAGAAACTAGCTGAAAAAAGAGCAAAATCTTTTAAAACTGAATGTGAAAGGATTGAAGAAAGTTATAAAAAAGCTATTCATCAAGTGGAACAAAAACTTGATAAAATAATAAATGCTAAAGAGAAGGAAGTAGCAATAAAGCTCAAAGAAATTGAAAGTCAGTATGCGGAAGAACGAAAAAAAATTTCAACTTGAGCAATTAAAAACATGAATGATGAAATATATTTTAATATTGTTATCACTATGCAATATCTTTGGTAGTTTAGGTTGAGACGTAGTTTGAAGAGGCTACATATATCTTAATTTAAAGCACTTCATTGTACAACACAGTAAAATTTTTATTTTAGGGACCAATAGGTTAAATTGAACAATTAAAAATAGGACTTTTATTGTTTGTCGATTTAACTTATAGTAATACGACTGTACGCGTAAATGTAATTTTTTACGAGAAAATTTAAAAAGTACAATTGCCCGGTTAATTGCCAGAATAGAGATTAGTAACGCCTTAATTATATATGTTAATGATCGTAATTTATAAAACTAAGAAATATTAAGTATACGTTTTCAATAATTTTATATAATACTAAATATATTTAGTTAGAATAATTGTAGCAAAATTTTTAAAATTTTGTACAAACTATAATCATCTTTATAGAAGTTGTTTAAATACATAGTATTATTTTTTGATAATAATATGAAATATTATATCAGAAAATTCATCGGAAAATTAATAACGAGAATGAAATTCTTTTTATAATTACGAAAACATTAAAACGCGTTAAGAGATTATGATTTGTAAAAAATTGCATTTTGTATATTACTCAAGATACATTGATAGTTGATTTTTTACTTAATTGAGTTCTATAGCTCTTCACAATATGAATGATCTATTACTAAATAGTATTATTAAAATTAATTGATAAAGTAAAGTTTATTGGTAGAAAAATTAATTTATTTTTTGTGTAATAAAAATTTTATGAATTTCTCTAAATATGAATGTTTTTCAACCTCCTCATAAAAAAGTTGGCGTTATTTTCAATTGTTAATTAACGATTTTTTTATATTACCATCTGGGTACATATATACGTAGTTTCGTAAACAGATTATGAGCAATCATAATATTATCAAATCTCCGGTAGTGCAGAGTTTATATGCCGTCAAGAACGTTCGATTATCCCGTTATTCTTGTGCCGACAGTAGCAACGTAAAGAAGCTGCGAAACGACTTCTCGTAAGTTGACATACAGAAAAAAGTTATAGCTTGAAAATAATTCAAAATTTATAAAAATATCGAAGTTCGATGTTATTGAATCGATAAGATAATCAGATCTGAAATGAATTTTTCTTAATCGTTGTGAATCAATTCTTTTTCATGAAATTTGCTACTTTTTATTCGTCATAACTTACACTGATGACTTCTAATTAAAAATTATAAATTATGTTTCAAGTGAGAAATGAAAGTGGTGCATCTGTTATTGGTTATTGTGGCTCTACTGTGTCAATCAACAATTCAGTTCCGACTAAGAGGAATATACGCGAGAAATTATGTTCAAGATGATACCCAAAATAAGTATTTGTATAGCGCCAAAACTTTTCGTGTTCCCGTAAGTAGAAAAGTCTCAATTTCATAAAAAACTTCGTTTTGAGGCAATAATTTATAGGCTAGCGTTGTAAAGAGTAATCACAAAAATACATAAATTTATCTTGTCGAACGAATTAAAGAAAAATTAAGTTACATATATAAGCAATCGGTGCCTGTTAATCACTCTGATAACTGCTAAGTAATTATCGCTGGCAAAAGATTATTCTTTTATCCGACCGCAAGCCTCGCAACAATCTATTTACATCCTGATGCAACAATAAAACTTGTACATTACATCTTTAGGTAGATCATTTCAGTTTCTCCAGAAATGATACTTTCGAAATGCGATACTTAGTAAACGATACTTGGCACAATGGGGATAACTCGCCAATTTTTTTCTACACTGGAAACGAAGGAGACATAGAAGTTTTTGCTCAGAATACGGTAGGTATCCAGGAAAATTTATTACCGAATCAATTTTTCAAATAAATTCTAGAAAACTTTTCTCATTACAAAAAACATTTTTGAACCGTATATTTTCTTATCTGTATTATTAATAGAGTTGTCGACATTTTATTGATGTGAAAATTTAGTCGAATCAGTATTACTCGGTGTATAAAAAATGGTTTATAAAGAGCGATATATTACGATAGGGTTTCATGTGGGACATCGCTCCAGAGTACAGAGCTCTGATTGTTTTTGCGGAGCACCGTTATTATGGAAAATCTTTGCCGTTTGGTAACGTATCTTACTCGAATTCTCAACACATGGGGTACTTAACATCTCAGCAGGCTCTAGCCGATTACGTTGACCTGATTGTGCACTTGAAATCACAACCGAAATTTAGCCACAGTCCCGTGATCGTCTTCGGTGGCTCGTATGGCGGTATGTTGAGCGCCTGGATGCGCATGAAATATCCGCACATCGTTCAAGGGTAAATTTATTGTTCGTTTAGTTGATTTCTAAATGCGTAGCGGAGTTTTTGGCTCTATCGTACGAAATTGCTGGATAAACACTTCGAAAAAATTTTGAGGAATTTTAATCGACACAGAGTTGGGTGGCTCAAAAATTAAGCTTGAACTTTTAAAAGCTTTACTCATAAAAATTTGGTGGCTCTAATTTTGTTACAAACAAAGACAGCTAAATTTAAAATTAAAACTGAACAAAAATTTGTTAGAAAAAATAATGATAACCTCTTTGGACAACAAAAATATTCAATATTTCTACATAAAAAAATATTTTGACCTCGAATTCTTTGTTCCCAGTTGAGGAGTTTAGCTTCAGAGATCTTAGTTTTAATATAACCTCTTAAGTCCAATAGAATTTAAATGAATATCATTGGTCCTACATGTATCTTTGAAAACCCAGCGAATCTGGTCTGATCCGACTCGCTATAATGTATGCGACTAATTGATGTTTTGTAGGGCCATTGCAGCTTCTGCACCAATTCTGCAATTCACCGGCGTTACGGATTGCGAAGCTTACAATCGTATAGTCACTGCGGATTTTAGGAAACAGGGGCACCCAAATTGCGCGGAATTCATAAAAAAGTCTTGGAGGGCAATAAACAACGTCACGTCCACGGGTATAGATTTGTTTTGTATTTACTTTTGAATTTCTACTGTGTTTACTTGTAGATGCTGGTAAAAAATGGTTGTCGGAAAAATGGAAACTGTGCGATCCGTTGAAAAACGAGACGGATGTTCAGAATTTGAAGTATTGGCTCGGAGATGTTTACTCTTTTCTCGCAATGGCGAATTATCCGTATCCAGCTAATTTTATTGCTCCGTTGCCTGGAAACCCTATTTCCGTAAGAAGTACTCTTTTACTAACCTCTTTACATATAAATAAAAAAAAAATAAGTCACGACTCTAACTCGTCATTGTACGTCAAGAGGTCAATATAAAATTAGTATAATACGTATAATAAAATAAAATTTCATAAATAATAATTTTCAATTTTTCCGTCAGGTAGTTTGTGAACACCTAACTAATCTTTCATCAAGTGGCGAATCTATGCTACTAGAGCTGAAAAATGGTATCAACGTATACGCTAATTTTACGGGTAATTTGAAGTGTATAAGTCTCGGAGATGCAGCACCTGATTTGGGTGCAGCTGGATGGCCCTATCAGGCATGCACTGAAATGGTGATGCCAATCTGTTCGAACGGCGTGGACGATATGTTCGAGCCACAACCTTGGAACCTCGAAGCCTACAGTGCCGAATGTGTGAAAAATTTCAATGTCAAACCTCAGCCCAATTTGGCGTGTCAGCAGTACGGATGTTCGGATCTCTCCACCGCTACGAATATTGTTTTTAGGTAAAAATTAGATTCTTGAAACGTAGATTTGATTTAGGTAAAAGTTATTATGTAAAAGGTAGACGACCACTTCAGCTATATAAATTCGATTGAGTTCGTTTATTTGTTGCTATAGCAATGGCTTATTGGATCCATGGTCGAGTGGTGGTGTTTTATGGAACTTGAGCTCTTCAGCAGTTGCTATACTAATTCCCGAAGGAGCTCATCACATCGACTTGAGGAGCAAAAATTACAAGGATCCTTACAGTGTCACCGAAACTCGCAAATTTCATAAGTACTATATCGAAAAGTGGATTGAGGAGTATCATAGGAAAAAATTAAGATCTAGGACGTTTTAAATTGAACACATTTTACGATTGTATTAATTTTTATTTGCGAAATAAATAATACCAATGAAATATATAACATTAAAATAATTCCGGGTATAGAATGCTTTAGCATACTGAAAGTATTTTTTGCGAATATATAAATGTTCAAATCATATATAAAAATAATAATTTAGGTGAATTTATACAAGGACTTTTGGTTATCAAAGTGGTTAAAATAAATATAAATATTTGAATGGTAAAATACATATTTTGTATTGTTACTAGAAAATGTGTCACTAGTGTATAGTCGATAAACATGAAATGTATAATGAAAAAATTATATTTTTCTCATTTCTTGAAAATTCCACATCGGTTTTTCCTTGTATGTCCTTATTTAGAGTTGACGAATATAATATAAATAAAAAAAATAAATTAAATATAAATAAAAAATTAAGTCTTTTACAATCACATATGTTGTGCAACACGATCTAACGTTGTTACCACTGAATAAATTACACAAAAAGTTTAATTCTGGAATAATTATTTGAATTTCCTATTAAATGCGATGTAAACCAGTTTCATACTGATTTATGGAATGATTATAAAGTTTGTAATGGAAAAATAGTGAACAGTCTACATTGTTTGAAATAATCGAAGGTTGATGTGAGATGAAGTAAAAACATTTGTTTCAGCATATTAACATTCTATGAATAAAACGCTATTTCATAATTATGAGCTTCGAGTAGCATAAAGTGTATACAAAAACAAAAACAAATTGCAAGAATATTTATAGTCTACGGTTGTCAAAACGTATT
Organism: Goniozus legneri; assembly: GCA_003055095.1. NCBI lineage: Eukaryota > Metazoa > Arthropoda > Insecta > Hymenoptera > Bethylidae > Goniozus > Goniozus legneri. The sequence goes on along the minus strand of NCVS01001029.1, from coordinate 44,166 downwards.
TTAAACAGGCGTGCGACGATGAGCTGTAGTTGGTCTTGGAACACCAGAACGAGTTCTAACTTTCTTTGTTTGTACAAAGTTGTTTTCTGCTCCGGTATCGTAGGACAAATATATGCTTGACAAATCCGGTTGTGCCTGCTATGATATTGAAAATTTCAATTTCTTAAAAATTAATAGAATGCGTTTTATAAATAACTCACGTCTTTGCTGCTTCCAATTGGAGGTACCACTTGTGCCTTTCGCATATTATTTCCAGTATATGCTACGCATTTTAATTGCCATTCGCCAATATCTTCATTCCAATGTACATATCTTTCGATCATAGTCTACATTTAAATACATATTTTATTAATTACTAGGTAAGAATATAAATTTTTGCTATTCCCGTATACGTACCTGATACTGTAACGGTATGTAACTATTAATGATTAATTCTTGCAACTGTAATTCTCTTCCTATACCTCTTACGCCTTCTAGTAGCCCTTCCATCTCTCGTTGATGTTCTTGTTGCAAATCAGATAATTCAGCTTTAACAGACATTAGCATAGTATAAATTCTGGCTAACTTCTTAGTTTTTCCAGCTGCTTCCTCTTGCAATGATGAATATTTCTCTTCTATATCAATACGTTCAGCTTCTTTCTCTTCGATAGCTTTTTTTAATTGTTCCTCCCGACTTTTACGCTGATCCAATTCAATCGCAGCTGCTGCTAATAATTGCTCTTGTGCCTCAGCTTTTTCTAACAAGTTTTCACCACCCACTAATATTTTGTTTTGTAGATTTTGCATTTTTTGACGTAATGCTTCCTTTTCACTCCTGAAATGAAAATTAGAAAAACAAATATAAGTTGTATATTCTTGAAATATAAAAAAATGGTTAAATCAGTACATACTGAGTTTTCTTCAACTCTATAACGTCCTTATCATCAGGACTTTTGTCATCTCGTTCAGCTTTATCAGTTTTTTCTGAACATTCAACATCAATATCCTCCAATTCTTCCATAGTCATCATCTGGCTTCGGCGGTGTTTAATCTTACTTTCGTGCTTAGATTCTCCTGCTTCATCAGATCCTTCGGATTCGTCATCAGATTCTGATATTTCAGTATTATTCTCTTCTAATTGCTTACGTAGCTGCTCTATTTCAATCTGAAACTGCCTTAACAAGGCATCTTTTGGATCTTCGTTCACTCTCGCTCGGTTTTTAATATTCTTAGCGCGATTAGCATAACGTAATGTACTGATAGTTTCATCATAATTTATATCTGCTGGACTTATGTTTGCACACTGAAAATATTGATTAAGTAAATTAATGAAATTCTGCAAACATTTTAAATTTAACAATAGCGATGTACCATTAAAGTTTTCGAATTTCCGCCCAATGAATCTTGCAATAGTCGAGTCAATTTTGAATTCCTGTAAGGCACGTGGGAACTTTGCCCATCCACAAGAGCAGAAATAACGTTTCCTAGAGTTGAGAGTGACAAATTGATTTTTGTTGCTTCTCTCAGTCTAACTCCTGATGCTTTGGTTTTACTTTGTCTTTCAGACCCCTAAAATGATTCATTCTATGAAAATGAAATTAAAGTAAAATAAAATGGTACAAAATATAGTTTACATACAGCCAAATCAACTAAATGTAATTTTCCCATTTTTACATGCTGTTCACCATCTTCACCTAATTGACTAGATTCCACAGTGATAGTAAATATAGCATGAGATCTTGAGCTTGATACATTCATAGCAGTAGCTCCAACAACACCTAATAACAATAAATAAAATTTTTGAAAAATCGATAAAGTTCAATCAAAAAAATTTTGCTAAAACATACGGTTTTTATTGCCGAGTGACATAATACGATCTAAGTCATCTGCATTATTCACAACGTAGCCACTCAGGTCTTTAACAAATACTCCAATATCTGGCCTCTCTTTGACTTCTAGTCGTGTGTTTTGATCTTTGCCCAATAAATCTCTTACTTCTTCATTATATATTTCTAAGTAGGTTGCACGAACTAGAAACCTATAATAGTTGTCAATACATTAAATACTTATTGACTTTTTAAACAAATAAGATATGAAAAGACAAAGATAGAGTACTAACTTTTGATGTTCATCAGCTTTTGCAATATGGCCAAATATATGAGCGAAAGTATTTGGAATAATACCCCTCAATTGAGGAGATGTTTTAGTTCCAGACATAGTATATGTTTTTCCAGTTCCAGTTTGACCATAAGCGAAAATGGTACCATTGTAACCTTGCAAGACTTTGTCCACGATAGGTCTGGCGGTTTCATTGTATATGTCAACTTGGGTAGAATCGGTATCAAATACAGCATCAAAGCAAAAAACTTTTGGTGGTTCTCCTTGAGCAGCATTAGGATTTTCAATAATAATCTCACTATTAAGAGTATCAACATCTATTATATTTTTGCATCGTACATCTAATTCCTTTTCACTCAGTGGCCGTACTCGCACAACTACTCTAACATTCTCGATTTCACCAAGTTCGTTTGAACTTTCCTAAATTATTGAATTATAACGTATCATTACTGCAATCATAATAAAAATCTCGACTTGACATTGAAATTACCGCATTACTAACCTCGGTTCCTGGCATTACGACTAATTTTTATTTTAGTCTAACGTAAAATGCATTAAATTTTTCAATTCTTAAATGCTAATAGTGATTTATATGTCAGAAATTGACAGCTTAGCTTGTAAGTAATCAACGGTTCTGTAAACAAACTGGATCGATCATTTGTCTGACATTTTCGGTGCGGAAATTTTTCTAACTATCTAGTACCGGCGAGCTTCTTGGTCGATAAGTTTCACTCAAGCGATAATATGAAAGCGGTGGAGAATCGTAAAAGTTAAAGTATTAACTATGTTTTATTTATGATCAGAAATGATAATCATGTGAAGAATTTTTCATCAATAACAAACTGGTGTTTTTCAAGATTCATTGTAAAGCTGATTTCAGAAGAAATCTTGTTCATTACTTTCAGTCATGAATTTTAATTTTTAACATATATTAGAGGTTAAAATTGGAGTAAATTAAGTTATAAATATTTCATAATACATGTGCATAAAAAATCAATAATTATGAAGACTGAAATATCTTGGAAACGACGTTTATGCAGAAAAAAATTGACATATATGCTTTTAAGCGTGTTTATAATGGGATTCTTTTTTGTTGCACATCAATTGCTATATCTAAAAGAACTTAATCGTACAACTATGGGGAAATTAATCACTGGTCCAGCTCATATACTCAAAGTAAATAATACCAAAGTGAAGCCCAAATGGAATAATCCTCGACATTCTAAACTCATTCGTGACAAGAATGGCAATACTGTATCGTTACGTGGTACATTAGATCATGACATATCAAAATACTTACCAAATAGCAATGGAAAATTCACATGTTTCGCGTCTAAAGAGGAAATTGATTTTCTCAAAATAAATGATGATTACTGTGATTGTCCTGAAGATGGTAGTGATGAACCAGGAACAAATGCTTGTAATATTGGCTTTTTCTTTTGTGAAAAATCTATCTCAGGGAAACCAGGTAAATTTAATTATGACTTTACAAATTGCAGTTGATAAAGAAATATGTATTATTAATTTCCAGAAAAAATTGCTTCATTCAAAGTTAATGATGGGTTTTGCGATTGTTGTGATGGATCTGATGAATGGATAGATACCTCAGATTTAATTGAAAATAACAGTAAATTATGCAACAGATGTCATTGATAAATTTTTATACTAATTTCAAAGTCATACAATGACTATGAATTGAAAAGTATGACTTCATACAGGTAATTATATTCTTATTTGTTTACTATCATTATTGTATTCACTCAGGCTCACTTGTTATTGAATCTAGGAGACTGAAATGATTAATCAAGGAGCGTTTTTCATTTTGAAAATGAATTTTATGTTCTATTGGAATGTTGAAACTTTGTAATGTTCTGAAGAACTGACTTTCTTCAACACGGATCCAAGGTCGGTTTGTATCATCTATTTGGTAAGGTGTTACATGAATATATACATTCATTCCTGAAATACAATTGTAAATATGGAATCTCCAATCATACGAATAAACTCTAATTTTTATAAAAATTTGTGATTCATATTACCCAAGGCTGCAAAACTCTTTAAAATTTGTTTATCTGTAATCCAAGTATTCTTGTAACCTGCATGACCACCATCTAACCACCACATACTCTTAATCTGTTTAATAAATTCTATAATCTCTTCATTATTTTCTGCATGTAATAAATAATGATGAAATTCGTGAAGAAATTGATTAAGTACGGTGCATCCTTTGCTGAAACCAACTAATGTAATTTCAAACTCTTTGATATCGCATTTTTCTGAAGTTTGTGGTTCATTGATCTTTTGCAACTTTGGTACTAAGGAAATAATTAATTCTCTAAGATGTCTCAATCCACCAGAGTTAGGATGAAATTCAGGAACACCATATTCATCTCCTTTTACAAAATTTTCAAAACAATTGAACACAGCATAATTTGTCACATTTTGCCTATTTAAATAGCGTAATTCATGAATAAAACTAAGATTTACATTTCGCTGTAATAAATAAATTTACCTTGATGCTCGAACAACTATCACATGGTTATTTTCAAATTGCTGAGACAAAACTTTTGCAGTGTTTTCTAAACTCCATTTTATATATTTTTTACAATCATTATGCTTGATCATACATTCATGTAAATCCTTTTTCGAAAATGAGTATTATTACTATTTCTTCATACACATATTATATCAGAACAATTCATGTATCATACATACTTGACAATCTCCTCCAAAATATATAAGTAATTTTTTTGCAAGTGGCATAAGAGGAGATGTATATATCACATCATTGAACTGCCCTAAAATAGACAAATTTTTCCACAGGTATGTCTTTTGCATTATAAATAATTTCTTTTGTTTCAGTTGACAGAATTGAACTGTTGAAATTAGTCTTTCTATTAATAATGTAGATGTTTTAAATTTATTTCATTTTATGACATTTTCAAAGTTATTTTCCGTGAAAGGGGTTTGAACGTTTCACCAAAAGATAACCTAAAACAAACTGTCAATCAGTTACTTCTAAAATTTTTAAATTACAATTAAAGTGAAACTAAAAACAATCAAAATTATAACGGCAAAATATGAGAAAATAAAGATGATATATATTTTTTCACATGTCAATCATTAAATATGTAAAATACGTGATGTCAAACGGAAGGGTTCATTTTTCCAGAATGTCAAAATTTATACTGTGTAAAGTGAAATGAATTAAATTATTGCTTATATTATAACTTTTTAGTTGATTAATTTTTATAGTTCTTCATTTTTTGGTAATCCACTTATCATTTTCATGTCAAATGTACCGGCATTAGCACTTTCATGATGTTATTCTCTCTTAGTAGCAGGGTAGACTGTTGCATAATAAGATGCTCAGAATCGTTTATTTTGACCTCATTTCACGTCATTTAAATCTGAAAAGTGGATGTCTGCAGAATATTGCACAGAAGTTACCGTGGCTGTATAAAGCACGTGTGTACTATACTTCTTAACCTCACTTTATAAATTTTCTGTTAAGTTTGGTCCAGACACAAATCAAAATCGAAAATGCAAGACGCCCAAAAAATTATGGAATGGAATCCTCAAGAAATTTTCAGTTATTCACATAATGATAATTATGCTGTCATGATATTAAACAGACCTATTTTTTTACCACATCACATTGTATTACCAATTTGGGAGAAAGGTATAGCAAATAATAATATGTAAATGAAAATAAACTATTTTTAAAAATGACATATGATTAGCTCAGGTAACAGTTACGGTGGATGGAGGTACAGGAAGATGGATTGAATACTTAAATAGGAAATCAATAGATATTATTGGACAAAAGTATGCAGAGTACACACCGAATCTCATTGTTGGAGACCTAGACAGTGCTTCACCTGAAGATGTTGAAAATTTACGTCAAAAAGGTTCAAAAGTGATTAGAACTCCAGATCAGTCAGAAACTGATTATACCAAAACTATTCGTCAGATAAGATATTATTGCAAAGAGAATAAATTGAATGTACGATTTAAAAATACCATACAGCATGAATTGTAATTCATGGTATAACAGAAAATTACTATTGACTGTTGACAGTTAAGCGCGATTTATGTATTTGTGGAGTCAACAGGACGATTTGATCACGTAATAGGAAACATAAATACACTTTATAAAAGTGAAAAGCTAATAGAGAATGTCAAGGTTAATAATATTTATAAAAAATAACTATTGAATATTTACTTTCATTCATTTAAAGTAACCATATAAATACAGGTGATACAGATATCCAGAGATTCTATGACATGGTTATTAAGGCCAGGTATTCATAACATTGCAATACCAAATATTCTAGTCCAGAAGCAGACATGGTGTGGGCTTTTACCAATTGGTTCTCCAGTGACGGATGTCACCACTACTGGTCTAAAATGGAATTTAGGTTTGCGATGATATTCTCTTTAAAATTATGACAGTTTGAATACAAATTTATAATTTTTGTTACAGATCATGGGTACTTAGGATTTGGAGATTTAGTGAGCACATCTAATACTTATGACAATAGTTCTAATAATCTTATTGTCACCATAGATACCAATACTTCTTTGATTTGGACTATGGGGTTAAAACCTCTAGTAGAGAAAATGAAAAGTTAAATAGTGTAATAATCAGAAGGAAAGAATTTCTGAAGGTGCTGTTTATTATGTACAATAATAGAGAAAATTTTTGGATATTTTTAGTTACTATATTAAAGAAAGTGTACCTGAGTCAAATAGATCTCGATCTAATTAAAAAAAATGAAGACTTTTCATTCATTTTGAGTAGATGTAGATATTGATTATTGATTTATTTTCGTGAATTAAGGAGTGAAAATAAAAGTATGTCCAATAAGTTAATGGAAGGAAAGACAATAAATTCGAATGTTTATTTTTAATTATTTATTCGTATAATTTCGTAGTTATGGCATTATTCCTAAATATTTACAACGTCTCTCAAGAGATTTTGTGATGCGTCTGTGCGCGCGCTAAAGTGTGTCGCAAGTGGATTTTTTCATGGAAATGCGTATGTAAATGTACCGATCCTGGAAAATGTATATACTGCGTGGCTAAACGAAATATATTGCTACCGACAGATTGAATTTCTCTTTTTCTCTTTTTTCCATAATTTCAATTTGTCCACAGGAAACTCTCACTTATTATGTGTAAAAAATCTAAATGGATCATACGCAATATCATTTATATTACTTGTGTATTTATACGAAATGCGAAATGAAAATGAAAAAAAATCTAAATATTCAGTTATAACACTCTCGTAGGCTGCGAAGTAACTATGTGCATTAGTATATATATATATATTTATATATATATATATATATATTTATATATGTACTCTATATATCTTTCTCACAGTCAGGATAATGTCCTGTTTTCATTCAGATCCTACAGTAGATATACATATGTATGCGCGTGTAAAAATTCGGATCTAGCCAACACAAAAATATTCGTACGCCATTGTCCTTATGAATTTTGTTTTGTCGCAATTTCACTCTCAAATTTATTTTTCTCTCACCTCACCACGAACATTGTTCCTATCTAAGATAGTGCTTTCATACGTATAACTGTACAATGTAAAATATAATTCCATCTAACTATGGCGACTCTAGTAAATACAGCTGTTAGCGTTCACACATTACGCTCTTTTTATCCCATAGCTAAACGTTATCATCACGCGCGCTCTTCCATTAACATTTTCATATTAAACCACAGAGTCCGAGTGTAACGTCGCGTTATTCTCTTCCGCCGTTGCACTAAATTGCTGCTTAGTCGATTAGGGTAAATTGAGTTTTATTATCCTCGACACACTTATATTCGAGTTAATGTATAAGTAATAATAGAATAACATTTTGCTTATAGAAGATAATTAGTTTAGTATAAACAGTAGTCGTCAGTACATCGAAGGATATGCAGATAAGTAGACGGAGGGCAGTGATAACAATATGTTCGCATATTTATACTGGGGCTTCCGAGTATCTCGTCGTGTCTCAATTTTCTCATTTTACATTTTTGAATTTTGACGCGGCCCCCCTCATCACTATACGCGATATACATCTGATTTACTCTGCGTATTATTATAGATTCGCCGTGGTGGATGGTCAACGCGCGAATTATTTGGATGCACCATTAGTGTAGGTAAGATTAAAAAAAACTAACTCTCGTGCTTCGAAGAAGAGCAAATGGTGCGGTAAGGTAAGCAAAACTTCGAGAACTATTCTCTCTCTTAAAGTCGCTCGATTTTCTCAAAAATCACACTTTTAATGAAATTTTCTATTTTTAAAATATATTGCTCAAAAAAAGTTAAGGGAACACTCGTTATTTGCAAACGCCTGTACCTCGGTTAAAAAATGATCGAATCAAATCGAGCAAATGGTCATTCGAAAGAGGAAGATTTAAGTTTTAAAATGATCACTTAATCGGTCAAATTTGATCATCTGTAATCGAGACACATCTGTTTAGAAATAATAACTGTCCTCCTAATTTTTTGAGGAGTGTAGATATAACAAATGTAGTTACACAAAATCTGTACGTAATTTACGACACGATGAGTGGAGTAAATCAATTCTCGATTCATTTCCTGTGTTTCTTAAAATATTGGATTATTCGCTGGTTGGTTGCAGCCTTTTTTTGTAAAGAGGCACACCTTTGTTCTAATCGTATTACAATATTATGCTGCAGTAACGAAATTGTACATTCTAATTAGCCACGTAGATATATATGATACTGGTATCAATATTTTTCAAAGATGTCGGTACTATACTTTGGTTTGATGCTTGATGATTGGATTGAATTTCCTATAATTTCAGTTATCGCTTTTGTGCAATTCGAAAAAAAAGACAGTAATTCGAATTCGCGTAAAGATACCAATTAGGTAAGTTTCTCATATTACTTGCTAAAAGAAATAAAAATTTCGGGAGAGCAGTTGGAAAATTGTTCCTCTTTCGACGAAAAGCTCGTTATCGATGATATGCGATCGATAGTTGTGGAATACTTGTTAAATTCTGATTATAATTACGTTTATCCATGCTTCCCTGAGGTCGTACTCCAGCATCATCGCGTTTTACAAGAAGTCATCGTTTCTATCTTCGAACAACTCAATTTCGCTCTGATGGATATTCGAATTCGTTTTTCCGTAAATATACTCAATGAAAAATCGAAAATTGCAATAGATCACGTAAAAAATTCAAGGACAGAAATTTGATTATAAAATTGTAGCGTTTTTCTCAGTTTTTGTAGTACTTTAATTTGTTTGTTAATTGTACGTTGGCGAGGATATCATACAATTCTTTTTATACTTTTTTTTCGTTCGATGAGATTGCAGGAATGGCAATACCGTGTAAAGTTGAATACGAACGGAGTTGAATTTTACATCAAGAATAAGTCGCGCGTCGAATAGAGCGCGTAAGATTGAATCATAGAGATTAGAGATAAAGATAGATTGAGATAGAAGAAGCACGCTCAAATATTTTCATTGCACATGCACTTTACAAAATATGGTAAGCTCCTATAACAATCGGACGTTTTTTCTCTTTTTTTTGCGTGATGAGTGGATATTCATCGAGAGACCTTTTGACGCTGCAATTTTTCTTTTAGTCTATTTTTTTTTAATGTTACTCGCACGTTTATTTTCAAATGCCTCGCGATGAGTACATCGAGAAACATTGAAACGTTGTACAGTCCATCTTAGGAATTTCATTATCGAGCGTCTTGTCAAAATGAACAAAACTTATTTAGGAACCGAACCTGATCCGATCTTAAATTATCCTAAAGCCATCTGTACAAAAAGTCTTTCGCTTTTTATGATCGCATGAACACACGTGTCGTGTACCGATTATATGCGTGTTGACACGCGAAAGCCAAGCTTTCTTGAGTTTATTGCTTTCGAGCGAATTTTTTAATCGATATTACTTTCATTTTTAAAAAATTTCGTCTTTCTTCGCTTCCCTTTGACTCGTTCGCGCGTAAATTGTTCTTTACAACTCGCGAAATTCGTTGAACTCGTATCGAAGATCCCCGATCATGGGTGCTCCTATGCGATTATCTAGAATTTAATTATCTCTCATCGTAATCATAATATACCCGAGATTCCGAGTCAACTCATCCTCAGAAAATTCATCTTTATTTAATAAAATCTATAACTCGATAAACAATTTACACAAATAACATAATTTACAAATATTATCTTGTCTTTATATATTTATATTTATATTTATATATATATATATATTTCATTTCTATACAACAATAAATATAATAACTACTATGTCAAGAGCGCTCGCGCATTACTTTCTTTCCTCGCGCGGAAGTTCAAACAACCGCGAAAACTGCGTCGTCCGGCACGCGTGTTTCCTCTCGCAATCTCATACAGCTTCGAACGACGATTACACTGCGAAGAACGCAAAGTTTCGAGCGATGCTCAGTATAGAAAAGAAATTTTATTCGCGCGATCACCTATATTCGCATAATGTATAAGCCTCGTTACTAAATTAATTCAATCGGCCTAGAACACAAATATGGAATAAAACAAAAAATCTAGTTCGACCACGTTAGCCGGTATCGCAAATCTCGGCATCGATTCTTGGCATTGTGAACGCAAAAATCGAACGTCTAACATTTTCCCATTGTTGTCATATGCCACTCCGTTTACGGTGCTCTTTTGTCTCCTTCATTTCCACATTTTCCATTTTCACGATATCACCAATTATTCTTCTCCACATTCTCTCCCTCTCTCTCTCGTTTATTTTCATAAAAACTCGCTGGGTCGTAGCGACAACGCTCTAACGTTATTTATTTCATTTAGTTTTACGTATTTCCGGCGTGTTCCATCGCGAACGCGAGTTGACGAGACGGTGCGTCGCGCGTGAATGGTCGAGTGCGACTCGATGAGGGGACAACGAGATTCGAGTGCGTTGTATCGTCTGGTGCGGACAGATACGAGCTCGGCGATTTATCGAAAAAATTTCCAGTTGACCGCTCACCGAGCGCGAAAAATTAAAGGAGAAATCTCTAATCGAGACCCGCTTAGACGCGCGAACCTCGCGCTCGGCCTTCACATCGTCGTAAAAAAGGTTTCGGATATGCATGAGTACGGCGCGCACGAGAAATCCTATAATTCACAAATTCTCGATGCCTCTCGATAAATTTGATAAGAGAGCCAGGCGCCAGTGTCATCTACGAAAAAATGTGCCGAACGGTGGCCGAGCGCGACGGATCCTCCTTTAAGTTGCTCTGCACTCGTGGCTCGCGGAAAGCGTTTTCTTGTTCTCATAAAATTGAATCAGTTAGGTTGATACAGAGAGAAGGATTTCTTTGGAAATAATAAGTTTCCAGTCAAAAAAATTAATTTCAAAACACTATTCAAGTGTGTTCGATCTAAAAAATGATATTTTTTCAATGTTAACATTTTTATTTAGTCGGATCAACGAATATTGGCGTATGAGCGTAATATCCTTTCTCAAATAACAAATTTTTTCAGTCAAACGATAAATTTCATCAATATCGAATAAGTTTTGTTTTGTTTTAATTTACAAACCAAACAAATCTTTTCCTCTGTGTAAAACTGTTATACTTAACTGTTTACACAGTTCATATAAAAACAGTTCACTCCATAAACAGTTTCGAGTATATCATCGTTTTCACGAGTTTCACTGATTCAATTTTCGAGCGTACTCTCGAACAGCCCTTCGTCTCCTCTTCATGGTTTCTTCCTTAGACGTACCACTCCTTGATGTCGATCAGCTCCCTCTTCTTGTTCGTCTTACCGACATTAGCACCATTCTTCATCGCTGCGTTGAACGCCTGTCCGGAACTCGCTGCACCCAGAAGCGCCGCGTTGGGGTCCTGACAGAAGGTCTTCGTCTCGTCGACCTTGTAATTCGTTTCGGGACGATTCTTGAATTTGAGGATTATCAGGATGATCAGGACGATGGCGATCAGCGCGGCTAGGATGATGCATATTATGAGTGCTGCGTTCTCCGCAGCCTCGGAGGTTATCCTCTTGTTGTTGTTGTTGTTTCTAGGAGGAGTCGGCATCGGAGGATACATGGGGGGCGGAGGCGGGGGTGGCGGATCCGTCATCTCCGTCGTGATTATCTGCGTCGTTGTCCCAGTGGTCGTCGTACGCTGCGTCACGGTGGAGCTGAAAAATGAACTATTATTAATAATAATTCTCCTTATAAAAACAAAATGTTTTTTTTTATAATAAACTTCAAGTGATTAATATAATTAAAGAAATGACTGATAAGTGGACTTGAGCCACTTTAAAAATACACGGCTCTAATACATTAATTGAGTTTTCAATGAATGTTAATCAAATTACAAACTAATAATATTATAATATTTTTCGTATTATTCCTACATATTCTTATCTTCCTCGTGAAATTTAAAACGTTTCATCGATGTGAGTTAGAAAATAAATTTTTTCTTGTATTTTACAATTAGTATTAAATCCTAGCATTACATTTCACTATTTTTATACGAATCTATCAAAAAGTAAATATCCGAGGATTATTCGATAAAAAATGGAGACGAAAACACAGCTGGCTGAACAAAACAGTTTTCACACCGAGCCACGTGTCGAGGGGGTTAATTGAGAATCGATCGAAGCGTGAGAAGCTCTGACCGGTCGTACCTGGGATGACTCGTCTCCGGCTCGATAGTGGACGCATTGCTGTATTGGACGGAGACCACAGTCGCGAAATCCCTCGTGGAAGTCGAGCTGGACGTCGACGTGGAGGACGTCTGCGTGCTCGCGTGATCGGTCGTCAACTCCTTCTGCGTCGTGTACGTCACCGAACTCGAGTCTGCGGAGAAAAATAGAGAATAAGTTCAATCGAGTCGTTCGAACGAATCACCGCGTTGCGTGCCGTCACCGTTGAGCGTCGGGTTGGTTATGCGCGCCAGTGCTCGCACCGACGTACAATGTTTACGCGTGCGTAGGCACCACGCGACCTTTCCCCTACCTCACCCCTTCCATCCCCTCTCACCCTCGTTATCAGTAGCACTATATTCAGGAGAACACGGTGCGTGATGTTATTCGCGATAATCGCCACAGCGAAATATTCTCCTCTCGAGCGACGGAAATAGACGAATGGCGGAGCCGAGAGATCATCGCGAATTCATCGCGTGGAATTTTTACGGTACGAGACGAGGCAACGAGGTCGTCACCGAGGAAGCCGTATTGAACACAACGCATCTTCTTGGCGTCGCGAGAACGCTCTCTCTCTCTCTCCCTCTCTCCCTCTCTTTCTCGCTCGATGCTATTTTCGCGTATATCAACACACGAGTCCACTTTAACCAACCACCGGCGGGTACCTCTTATCGAGATTGGCCGAGTAAACTCGAACCGGTGAGAGGGAGAGGAGGCTCCCCGAGAGCGATATGCATACACGTACGTGGGCGAGAGTATTTCCGTGCTCGCTCGATGATCATTACACGCGCTTTTTTTCCTCCATTTTTTCTCCACGCCTAGCCGGGAGATCGATAGCGGCGCTCTCGAAGAAAAAATTTCCCGATCCAGGGAGAGCGAGAGGTTCTATCTTGGTTTAATAACCGTCCAAGTCGAGCGGGGAATCGATAGACGCTCTCGCGAGTTTTCCGTCGAATTTCGAATGGACGAGAGAGAGAGAGAGAGAGAGGTAAAAGAACGAAAGGCGAGCGGAGGATCGATACGCGCGGTGGTTCTCTTTCGCGCGTAATAGGCGCGCGTCGAGACGCCGAGAAATCGAATATTCGAATGACAGACGAGAAGGAGGGGTCACCTTTCACCCCTCACTTTGTTGTATTGTTAGGATAATACACTGAGAATAATGTATGTTCATTTTTTTTCACGTTTCAGGTGACCTCAGTCAGAAATATTCACCGAGATAATAAATTTTCGATGGATGTAAAAAAATTGCGACTACAGAGAGGAAAGCTTGTTCGAGTCATAAATTGAAATTTGCTCGAGTAAAAACTTCTGTTTGTTCTAAAAACCGTATTTTCGCTCAAAAAATTCAATCGTCGTATTAAATAACAAAAATATTGTTACTATTTAATAGTTGTTGTTATTTATCTCTATGTTTCAAAGTTTTTAAAAAATAGTTCACTCGAATCGAACAAACATTCCATTGAACGACTGAACAATTTAGTTTGAAACTAAATTTGTCAAATCCAAAGTTATATATTGAATCCAATTTTTTTCTATGCCTATTGAATCGCGTGTATGCAGTCACAGGGATTATTCTCAATCTATTATTTTTTTTTTTTTTACGAGTCTAACGAACCGGAAATCGAGGTGACGAAGATCTCCTCGGTGGTGATGGCAGGTTCGCCTGAACCCTCCTCGCAATCTTCGTCATCGTCGCATGATGGACGCTCTTGTATTTTCTCCTTGTGAAGCACCTTCGGCCTCGGCGTAATCGGCGACCTCGTAGGCGCCACGTAAACTGGTGTTACTAGGTCGTCTGAAAGAAAGAGAATCATGTAATTTTCGCCATGTAGAGAATCTCAATGATAAAATTCAAGAGAAAATTAGAGAAGCTATAATTTCAGATTTATTCTCAAGTTTTAATTTTCCAAGTAGAATTTGTGAATAATTCAACAAATGTTCTATTTCTTGTATAATTTATAAAGCTCTGAAATTAATGCAAGAATCTTCATACCAGTTCTAATTAATTCACAGCTTCAATTTCGAGATACAATTTCTCATAATCTTTCCTTTCGTTCCACTATAGTGGAAATAAAGTTAATAACACAGCGAATCCAATAAAAATAACTCCACGCGAAGGGAGGAATTTTCATTTGTAATTCTCGGTAATTCACGCTGTTATCGTCCTACACGCTCGGGGTAGATAAATCGAGGAATTTTCCCCACCCCCCTGCCCCCCTCGTTCCGGACGAAACGCGTTCGCGCTCGACGGATCGATCCTCGAATGGGGCTACCTCGGCTGGACATATTAATTCAGTTTTTAGTCATTCGGAGAAGATTTCGAAGCCGGGCAGCAGATATGCTAGGAGGTCGTCGCTCCCAGGAGAAAGGAGGGGCGAGTGGATGGTTTATCTTCGGTCCGGGATCCTAAATATGCAAATGACTCGAAGATACAACTGGGCAAGCATGAAAGCGTAAAGGTGGCACGCCGCCACGATACGTGGACCCAGCTGGTTATGTGGCCAACTCGGGCGCGTGTGTGTGTCTGTGTGTGTGCGAGAGGGACTGGGGTAACCCTTTCTCGCGAGCCAGCCGAAGCGTGGGCGGTGAAATTTACGCCTCCGACGTTCTTCGTTCAACGAGAATGATCGCTGGGCACGTGGAATTCGTTTGGCCAGTGAAACGAGAACTTTATTAATTTGTCTTATTCTTCATCGGAAATTCTGCCGAAATAGGTCAAATTTATTACGATTAATTGGGAAATAGTATTGTTTCAATAACAGTAATAGTAGTTTGATTTCAATTTCATCGTGTATTGAATTTGACTTTAATTATACCAATTGCAGTTGTTGATCAAATAAAGTATTTGATCAAATAATTTTGCAGCTAATAACTTATTACTATTTCGTATTTTATGATCATAAGTTAAAAAAAAAATCGATTAGAATATTTTCTCTAGTAATGTAATTATTGTCTATATAAAATACTATGAACTTTTGAAACTACGTACACTTAATGTCAGTGAATAGTTTTTTCAAATAGATGAAAGACAATAAAGAATTATGGTCAGTAAAAATAGTTTTTCAAACAGTCAAAAGACAAAAAAAAATTGTGGTAAGTGTCGCAAGCGACAGTGCCTACCATTTATATGTGTATTCCATCCTTGTCTAGGGGAGTGCTAAACGTCTCTCCTTTCATACTACACAATCCATATAATGCAAGATTTGCTCTTATATACGAACTCGCGTGTTATCGAATCACTTGCGAGAAGACTCAACAGCGTGAGTCATCTAGCGGCGTATGCGCGAATTACGCCTCGGAAATCAATCGAGTTTCAACTAAATTTTCCCAATTTTCTTCTCATTTTCATAATTCCAATTAAGTGCCATTTTTCCAATTTAGTTTTCTCATTACAGTTTTAATTAATCTTCAATTAAATGTTTTACCTGTTCCTGGTTCATAAATCGGTTTACATTCCTCATCTTCGTCGTCTACAGCGCAACCGCTTCCTGCACCGGAGAATATCAAATCGTCTATCAATCCGGGGAATCCGGAGGCAGGCGTCTGTAGATAAAAAAGGAACGATTACGAAATTACTCAATCGTCGATAAAAAATTTCGTAGGGTAATTTACCTGTTGCATTCTCTGGAAGGGAGCAGCACGATCTAACAAACTACCAGCGGGTAACAATTGTACGTCCCCTCTGACTGTTATTCGGCTATCCTTTGCAGCGGCTAGTTCCAAAATTCGTGCTCCGTTGACGACGAGTCCTGAAATTACTCCCAGGAATGGCCTCTCGACTCTGCCCTTGCTTCGGTTCCATCTTCCACCGACTTGAATCGTCGATTGGCTGTTGAATACCGCCAGTTGGTGGCCTGCAATAGAATAATAAATAATTAATTCTTGTTAACAAATACAATCAATTGTTACTTACAAATATTATTTTATTACATTCGAATTTTCAAATTCTATTCTTTCCTATTTAAAAATTTTCATATTTGATTAAAATCTAATATAAATTATTATTTCTTATATAACAATTTATATTATTTTAAACTCAATTGTTATAAAAAATTTTGATAAAAAAAAATTATTTATTTACATAAGAAGTTATTATGAATTAATTACGGTATTATCGATTCGAGAGTAACGATAATCGAGACTGGAATGTTTGAGAGGCTTCCGAGAGTCCCGGTCGGAGTGACGTACTTTGATTCGTGTCTTGACAAATGTTTTCGTTTGACCAACAACCAGGCGAACAGGAAACGAAGCGAGTGACTAGCTAACCACTGGGCAGTTCGGTTACAAAACATGTAAACGCCTGGGGAAGCAAGTGCGTCGACGATATACCAACGTACACGCACGTCCCTCTCTCATAGTCGACGTAACCTGTTTACATATGAGAGCCCTTTCCCTTTCAAAGGGTTTAAATTTGGTTAATCTCGCGAGCAGGCAACCATGACGAACGAAGGGTTTCGAAGGGTCCAAGAAGCCCTTGGTCCACACACGTTTGATAAGATAGTTACATATGAGGGTCTAGTTATTCTACATGTTCCACTCAGTAGAATATCATTTGATAATCATCAATCAAACATTCTATCCAAGAATTTTCTTTTCTAAAATTTGTTTCTTTTCATTTCCTTCTTATAATAAATGTTAAAACATAAGTAACGAGTAAACAAGAAAACGGATTGAAACTGGAAACGAAGAGAATTTGTACTCGAATCGGAACGACAAATATTTAGCTCGTGTCGACCTAGTAGACTCGAAACTAACCAGAACTAATTCGGATATGTATATTAACAGGAGACATTTAACAGGCCAACATGACGGGCCCAGAGTTTCGAGGACCGGCGAGGTAGAAGGGCCTCGCTGTTCTCGATCGTCGGCGATCGATAATCCGACGATTTTTTTATTAGAAGACTAGAATCGGAGGTACGAAGCCCAGAGAGCGAGCGAGCGAGAGAGAGTATCGATGACGAAGAAAGAGAGAGAGAGAGAGAGAGAGATAGCGCACGAGCGAGGAAAGCCGAGCTCGACCGGATATGTCGAGCGCCGTGTAGGCTCGCCCACGTGATCTGCCATGGGCGAGTTAAATACCACTTGGTAATAGGAAAGCAACAGGCGATCGAGGTTCTCCTCGAGCTGCGCGCGCGCGCGCTCCCGCGATTATCGGTAGTAGGGGCGACAGGAGGGTAGGGGAGGTGAAATATCGCGTAGCCCTCGGGAGGATAATAATTTTCGGCGAGCCGAGAAAAAATGGGCCCAGCTGACAGGCCTACCAGGCTGTCAGGAGAAAATAGAAGCAGCGCTAAGCGGCTCGGCGTCGTTTTAGGCGCCGTTTACGACTCTCTTCCGCCTTAGGCCGCCTCGAGACTTGCCCGCGCCTTTTTATCGCCAATCCCGCGTCAGATATGGCAATGCGACTCTACCGAGCCGCTGGATTTCTTTCCATGTTCGAAGAAAATTTACTATACTTTTAAAAATAAATTCAGAAATTAATACTCAACCTGCTGGGGTCAACCGAATATGTTTGAGCTTGAATTCATCGAATTGGAATTGTTTGTGAAAGAAAGTTTTAATTATAAGTTAAATCATATCAAGTTATATTTTTTGTGTGAATATGCAGTTATTCAATAAGATAGAAAGAGGACTAAATCTGATCATTCGCGAAGCAGAATGAGCGAGAGATTGTATATAATTGATGAATCTCTTCAACGAATTTTCACTATTTTCCAGTGTGCTCGTGCTTGGTTATTGTATTTTTTAATTTTCATGCATTAGCAGTTATTCCAGTATCTTATCAGACTCTTAATTTCAATGAAACTCAATCATCCTTCTCATTTTCATAATTCTCAATCTAACATTGCGTCTAAACGATTATTCATTGAAATCCTAATATTCTCTTAATTATTTAACGACACCAGTTGGGTAAAAAATACAAATTTTCCAACCGTGGGTGAGTACGATAGTGCCTTTAAAATACCAGTATTGGACAACTTGCTCCGTAGACATAGTCAGTATAGCAGCATTGTATAAAAATACAGCTGGTAAGCGGTCTCTTCGGAGCCGTTCGATCGCGGTGCGCGCGTCTCGAGTGCACGCGCACTCCTTCCACCTCGCGAGCAACAAGCAAACAAGGCAAAATTCGCCGTACGGGAGGCTCGGTCATCGTCGCGTTCCTCGTCAATCGAGATAAGGATGTCATTGACGCCGCATTCCAATCTGAAGAAGTCCAATAAACTGTATCACTTCATTAGGAGAGCATGAGGCGGTAGGCGTCGCGCGGACCCAGCGCCGACCCAAATGCGAGAATTTCGGACGGTCGGTACGGCAGTAAAAATTCTCCGACTCCCTACACGCTTCGCGAGCCCGTCACGCGATTTTCGCTCCGTAAGATTTTCTTATCCAGGCTCTAGGAAGGCGAAGGACGAGCCCTCGTAGGTCTCGAATTTATCGACTCTCGGCTGGGCGATACGGCGTCAAGTGCGAATAAACCGGCGATCTAGAATTTTTGGGCAATTAGCTCTTGCATGACATAATCTAAATTAATAAGTAAACTGTCAGGGGAGTATGGAGCGTATGGAGGTGATGGTGCCCGAAAGTGGGTTAAGGCGGCGCGTTCGGTCGCTTAGGCAAGTGGCGCATTCGGCTAAAATGGAACAGGGGACGAGGAGAGGCAGCGATGCCTCGACTGCCTAATCTTGGCCCCATTCCCCTTCGCCTCCTCGCTCCCCCTCGCTCTGCATCAACCGCCGATTAGTTTCGGCCCTCGAGCGCCGAAATGGCTGTCGATAAAAGGAGGCCTTTCACTGTATTCATTCATACTTTTATAATTCATGAATTGCACGTATTAATTTTTCAGAAATTTTAATGTATAATAGAAAAATAATAAATTTTGATAGTAAGTTTGTAATTTGAGACTTGTAGAGATGAAAATTGTACTGAAAGTTTGAATTTCTTATTGAAGTAGTTTAATTCTAATGAAAATAAATACACAAATCATACGTAATAAATTATATACAACGTGAGTAGCTCATGTAAAGAATTATTCCACTCAATTTACGAAATTATTCACCTCGCGCATTGTGGTTTCATTCTAACTCATTCAGAATACCCGGAACGTTTCAATTGGAGTATAGCGCGTGCCGTTAAGCAAAAAGGCGACATAAAGCGGAACGGCTCGCTCGCACGTGCGACCCTCCGGTCCCATGCAGAAGGTTTGGGAACCTCGCGACTTCACACGATGCTGACTGGGAATAAATGCGAGTCTTGGGTATGAGAACCGTCGATGATTCCCATGCGATAGGCTATAGGCGTTGATGCGAGCCTTGGGATACCGATGCATTCTCGAACGTGGTTTCAAAAATTCTTACAGTTTTAAGACTGTCATTTTTACAATTCCATTTGTTTCGTTGATAGAAATAAATAAAAATAATTAAAATTGACGTTAATTGAACAACAATGATCATATACATTTAGTATCAATTAACAATAGTTGTTAAAAATCAAATAAATTAAAAACAATTATTAAATAATTTAACTCAGTGATTCAACATTTTCTACGTTAAATTCTGTTCCAGGCGATTTTAATTCACGATCTAAGCGCGTTTCTTTGCGGAGACAATACTTTGCCATTAATAATAGATAGTTAATTTTATTGCCTCTTGTTGAACGTCGATAGATAACGCCGAGGAAAATAACAGATTATCGGTGATTTCACGGCGAGTTGGCACGCCGCGGAAAGAGATAAAGCGAGCAAGCGAGCGTGTGCGAGGAAAAGAGAGACAGTCAAGAATATGGGAAGGGATACACCGGCGTCTTGCCACGCTGGAAATGCCGCCATAGTGCGGTCAGGCATAGTACTCTCGCGAACTTAAGAGCCCGAAGGCTATACCTAGCATGGGTAACCGTCGGGCTTAGGTTTACCTGCGCCGCTCCATGCTCTCCGGATGATTCTAAACACGTACCTTAGAACAACCCTAACCTTCTTGACGATATATCGCCTATTTTCCTTCCTAGACGATACATTCTAACACTTCCGATGTACTTAGGCCAAAAAATATTTTTTTTTTCATTTTTCCGTCAAAAAATTATTCCTACGCGAAAAATTTGGGTCTAAATTCTAATCAAATCTATTTATCTTATATTAAGAAAGATTGTCGTTCTTAGATCAGAGTTTTCAAGAAGTCTCCACTACGTTTATCATTGGTAATCGTTGAATTTCAAAATTTTATCCCAGGGTATAGAATTTAATCCTGGGCGATTCTTGAGAAGAAAAAAAATGGGGAGAGTAGAGTTGTTTGAAACATTCCCACGTGGTGGTCGCGAGCGCAGACAACGGAGGTGTGGCCGAGACCGATCATAAAATCGGTTATAGGCACGTTCCTTGACCTAGGTTCCGCTCGCGCCACGTTTCGGCGGTTCTCTCATCCATTTTTTTCTCCCCGAGTGAGAGGGAGGGAGAGAGAGGAGAGTATTTACACTGGTGTGAAGAATTTTCGGCCGTTCGGCCCGTGCTCGCTTCCCATGGCACGCTTTCTCACGGACAAAAATGCGGACACAAAAAATAATGAGATTTCGGTGAGCGCGTCACGCGGCTATGAGAGCTGCGCAAGCGTGAGAAGATGTTGAACTTAGGGCAGAAATGGACGTGCGTTTTATCAGGCTGGTATCAAGAACGCGCTGGTATTTCCAGGAGGCTTGCGATCCCTTTAAAGCGCACGAGGATCGAGGAATCAGCTGGCCCTTTAAACGTTTAAAGGGCTCGGGGCATGTAATGATAAAAAAATAATTTGGCTCCTGTGCGTAGTTTAGATTGGTCTAGGCAAGAGTCACACTATCAGTGGATTCTTTTGATAAGTCCTTCTTCCTTTCTTAATAAATTGTTTTGCTACTTATTCGATGACAGTGAAAATTGCAAAATTTAAAAACAATTGAATTCGTTTAAAAAAATTGTTGCATCTCCAGGGTAGGGAAACTGATAAAAGAAATTCGATTTTCTTCTCGATTTTTCAAGTTATTTTCTGTGGGGTTGGTGGAGCTCATAGCGGACAGGTGAGGAATTTGCAAAAATTGGGATCGGGGGGTAAAATCGGCAGGAGCTTCTACCTCTGCGGGCACCCTGTTCTCCCGTTCAGCCTGAGAATCTTTCTTCCCTGGAGCGACGAGCATTCTCACGATCATGAGAACGGATTCCCTTACAGAAATCGCCTCTTGTGGGAAGAAGCTGAGAGAAGTCACCTTAGGGGAAGATTACGAACAATGAAAGCGTAAAATATTTTTAGTGTCATTCTATACGGAAATTGAGTCTGCTGAAATTACTCGCATTTTTCATCTCATCGGCTTGAGTTACGTGCAAGGATTAAAATTTTGGTATTGGAACATTCTTAGGAAAAATTAAGTTTCTGTTTTAGAATTGTAATTCTATAAAATCATTTTCACGGTCAGTGAAGGAAGCGGGTTATTTTACATTCGTTTTCCAAGTCGGGTGTTTCAATTTTCTGGGGAACGTCCTCGAGGTGCCTCGAGGTAACTCTTTCGGGCGGATGACTGCCTACTACCGAACGAGATCACCACTCTCGCCCCAGGGACGAACTATCCCACGCTCAGTTCTCGCGCCTGTGGGAAGAGCGTCGACAGTGATCGCGCGAGCGGCGCCTCGATTCGTGAGAAAATATGCGAACGCAGCCAAAAACCGTCAAACGCGTTCCTGTCGGGCAGATAAGAGAAAGGGGATGGCTTATCAGCCGACTCCGAATTCGCCAAACGATCTTTTTCTCGGATGTTATTCGGGGTTTCAAATAGGGGGATCTATTCTTGATCTAATCAGCCTCAACAGAAGATGATGAGGATTTCGAAACGAGTTGATGATATAAATAGATGAATGGTTTGAATCGATTTTGGTCTAGAGTAATTTATATCAGTCGACGAGGATCATTTTTTCAGAACTAAATTCTATTTTGCAAAAATGAAATAATTTTGTATTTAAAAATTACAAAAATTTGTCAATCCATTGAGCAGTACAATTCATTCGAATGACATTTAATTTATAATTTTGTGATCCGTACTATTTTTTTAGAAAAGTTGGACGTCTAGCTCGACTGAACTAATACAGGTTCGCGAAACTCGTTCCGATGCCAAGAGATAAATTGTATCTCCTTCTTTTTTGCGAGGAGGAGTTGATAATTGAGCATTCGGTGTACGCGAGGAAGAACGCCTTTTCGAGAAAGCGAACCGTAAACCTCGAGCAGGTGACTCTCCACGAGCATCTGCGTCGTCCGCAAGGTGAAATATCTCGCGAAGCCGAATAACCACTGAAATCGTCGATGCAAAAATCGAACGGTTCTAATTGGGAGATCGGGCGGATCTCGTGGCTCGAATTTTACGACGCTGAATTCGAAAAGGGTCAGCTACCCCGTGGCCGATGATCTTCGACACCGGGAGGTTAAACGACCGACACCATCCGCGCCTACATAATCGTCCGGTGTGCGTCTATGTGAGCGAGTGTGCGCGTCTCCTCGTTCCCCGTCTCGACTTGGCTCTTCCCGTGCGCGCGCGCGCGCGCGCCGAGATAAGCCGGCGCGTCCTCGCTCGCTCTTCCCGCGCCTCTCTTCCCAAGCCAATTAAACCGTTCCCACGGGACACTACCGTGGGAGAGTCTCCAGGAACGCGAGAATCCGAGAAGCTGGCGGGCCAGGACCGCATGCGACTCCAAGAAGTCGTACGTTGCGACTCGATGGTACCACCAAGTTTTAAGATGAAAAATTAATAACAAAAATTGGCCATATGTTTGGGCCAGTTCATTGAGTGCATAGAAGACGAATCGCACGTTTCAAACAAACAAAATTAAAAAAAAAAAAAAAATAGGAAATGTTTAATTAAACAAATCAGTTATTTAAATATTAATAATATTAAAAATTTCATAAATAGTATTTTTGGAAAATTCTCCAAAAGTTCAGTTAAATATAAACTATTCAGTTTTACCTACCTACCATTCCCAAGGTACGTTATTTTTACGTGGGATTAAGAATTTGGATCATTCCCAAAGAAAATACGTTGGAATACGTTAAAAACCGTTGACAGGGGTGAGAGAGTACTTCCGATTTCGAGAGCGTGTACTGGCTTTTAGTTATGGCCTGGCGCACTTGCCCGTACGTTTCCTTTTTTTTCTTCTCTCGCTCCTTTCGTTTTAACGATCGCACACGCGGCCAGTAGGCACGCGCGAGAGTGGGAGAAGGGATCGGGGTAATCTTACGCTCCGCGTGAGAACTTGTGGAGGGCTCGTGGGAAAACTGAGTAAGCATATGGCGCTTCTGGTACCAGGGAATCATGAGTACCTAGCACGTGGTGCCTCCGGAGCTCCTTCGAGACAGTCCAACCCCCCGAGCGAGACGTCTCGACCTACCCGAACCCGTTCGCCGTGGACCGTTTATCGACTGTCAATAACCCCAGAGGAACGCCCCTCGCTGTGTATGGCGATGTCGGTTACACACTTCGACATTGAGAGAAATTTTTTTTAATTTATCGAATTTGTCACTATAATCACATTATACATCAATTTGACTCATTTTCAATATTATACTGGGAATTTGAAATAATTAATATATTAATTAATGGAAACTCTCGTTAGCGTTAATTAGAACAAAGAACCCAATTATTAGCCTTTTAAAGTTGGCAGATGATAATATGTTGAAGTGAATAAATTTAATTAATTAATTAATTAAATTAAATTTCATAGAGTTTTTGAAATATAGTTTGCATATAAAATATTTAATTTAGGTTAATCGTTCAAATTACAATCTTCCAAAGACGAACCTTTGAAGTCATTTTCTGAACTTTATATTTTTAGCTACATTTTTAATAACGTTTCTTATTATAGAATAAATTATTTTATACTAACGAGAAATTGAGGTATTAATAAGATATGGTAACAAGTTTCAAGTTAAAAAGGTCAGAAACAGAGCCCTTTATTTCACATCTCGTCGTTTTAATTGGACCTCGGCGCGAGCCCAAGGTCAGCCTGCAGCTGTCGTCGGAGTCCTCGCAAACGCATCGGTCGCATTTCGTTCTTACGATGCACCTCGGAATGCAATTTCTGCATCGGGCTTGGGAAACTCGGGGAGATAATCTCGCTCCGAAAAAAAAAGAAACGGCGGTTAAATCTTCGGAGCGACCAGTCCCTTGCGAAAAATATAGCGAGAATTTTTTCCTCCCGAGCGGTGATAAACCGACACGTGAGCAGCGTGAGAATGTACCGTCGGAGGGGCAAGGATGCAGAATATTCGCAACAGGGCTTTATAGGTACCGAGAAAGTGACGTTCTCAAGACACGCGACGGATAGCTCTTCATCGCTTTTCAAGGTTTTTATTTTTTATTTATAACTAAACAATATTAAAAGTATGTGAATATAAGAAAATTATTTCCCAGGACGAGCTGGAAAAAACAGTATAAATTCAAGAAATTTGTACAAATTTTTGAAATTCAAAAATAGTGTATTGAATTTAAAGAATAATTTAAGTTACTCTAATTTTAGTGAAAATAGCGTGAAAGAGTACAGATTATTCTCACGAAGGGTAACATGTGAGCGATAATCCCAATGCGTGAAAAGTCACGTACGATTTGGAAGCTGCTCCAGTTCTTTAACAGGAGGCTATAAGGAAGAAGGGACTTTGGCTCCTCGAGCACATTCTCAAGATTTTCAACGCGGTATCCCTTAATTTCACGGTTGACCGCAGGGCTATTCATAAAAATCACTTTTGTAAACACTTCTCACAGGCAATCAGGCAGCCGGCGAAAGTATTCGTTAGAATTTTAAAGTCCCTTCCCAGCTTTAGAGATCGGGCAGGTTCTGTTTGGGGGAAAGAAAAGATTTCGAGATGAAAGGGTTAGAGTTTTTGAGCTTCTATCGCACCAGGACAGCACGCGCAGCGAGAAGTTCGCGCTAGTGGTGGTTTTGAAACGAATAGAAATTCGAATTTCACGCTCGGCAGAAATCAAGTGTCAACTTTGAGGTTTACAAAGCCGCAAATGGGGCTGGAAATTATTCGGGTTATTATCGATTCTATTCAAGAAGATGACTTCTGTTGGTAAAAATAACCGGGCACTATACGCGAGGTGGAAGTATTTTTTCTTTCGAGAGTTTAGCTCAAGTTTAATTCAAGAGGGTGGAACGAATTTAGAGATTATCTTCCCACCGGTGGCCATTGTATTTCATTACCGAAGTGTCTATTTTCGTAAACAAGGGTGGTAGGTGAACAGAAATGCAGTGGAGGTGAAGTCGAGAAAATTCAGATTTTCTTTAGAGCGATACCGGAATTGATTTTTAGCCCTATGAAATTCATATAGATTTTCGTGCGAGAAGAGAAGTTTGAAGGAGTTTCGATTTAAATGGTACGAGTCAAAACAGTTAATAGGAATCTGACGAAGAGCTGCATAAAAATCTCACTACTCGTAGAATCCGCAGAATAGGAGACTATGTATTTCTGAAACGTGTAGTTCTCTCTCGGTAGCTAGTATCGCGGTTTTAAAACCCCGGGGATCCCATTCAGAATAACCGGTACACATAAACATCGTTCGTAGGAAAGTAGGAAAGGCCGAAAACCGTTTGGGTATTTTCCTCGCAGGTACTCGAGTAGGATTATCTCTCTATAACGAGGGATGATCTGAATTTAAGGTTGTTCGGACAGTACCCCGTAAATCAAAATAAAACTTAAATTTTTTTTTACCAAAAATTGAAAATGTAATTATATAAATTCATTATTCAAATTAAGATTGTACTTATTACTATTTTCGAATGAATTAATTTATTAATTCAATTAACATAAATAATAAATAATATACTTTTGACTCAAGTATTCTTTCTCATCATGGAAATCTGGCAACGTCGCTTTGAACAGCTGTTTCTGTTGATCAGGCTGTGAAGAGTGCAGTTGAATTTATTAAAAATTATTCTTATAATTTGTGTGTAATATGAGTAATGCAAATCAATTTAGGCATAATGGGCGATTTGCGAGAAAAAGTATTGTTACGTGGAAAAAAAATGTGAGTGACAGCGTAAAACGATTATACGCAGAATACGAGGACTCAGGAGTAAACATACCAAATGGGCGCCGAGTTGTTGATTTAAACAAGTTAGCCGAGGAAATGTGGTGTTTAACGTGCGATTTGCCGTTATCTTTTCGTTTCTTCGTGCAAGAAGATGTTTGTGGACTAGCAAGTGTATTCCATCTAAAGTGCCCTAAGTGTCAAGGGATACGTCTTGTAAAAAGTTCAACCAGTGAGGTTCAATCAGCAAGATCAAAATATCATGTAAATTTTAAACTGGCTTTGGGTACGTAAAAATTCTATAAGAAACTTCAGCATATCATAAAATTTAAAATTTTTTTTATTAAAGTTTGAAACATCAAGATTATTATCAACTTTAAATTATTATTACAGCAATATTAGATGGAGGCATAGGAGAAACGCAATTAAATACTATTTTGTCAGCATTGAATATACCAGCAGTTAATCACAACTTAATCAAGAGATACGAGAGATTAGTTGGACCATCGGTTGAAAAAGTTGCCAATGACAGCTGTCGTGAAGCATTAAAAATGGAACGAGAGTTGACAATTGCGAAAGAAGGGTAAAATTATTTAATATAAACATTAATTGTACATGGTTTATCATGAAAATTGATGAATTTCGATAAATTTTGATTTCAGTGAATCATATATTCTTAAATTTTTTAGAACCAATTTGAAAAAATAATATTTTTTTACAACAAATTACAATTGTATATTGGGTTAAAAATGTTTTTTGAAAATAAAAAAAAAGTTGGACTCGTATAAATATTTTTTTCCTTTTTTAATTTCTAGGTACTGTGATAAAATAAGTACTGAAGAAATTTCCCTTGCTAATGATTTGGAAGTCGATTTAAATTCTCAAGTAGTAGATGATAATTATAATATTGTAAAGACTAATTTACAAGATGATTGCCCGGTTGATATTAATGGCAATCTAGTTGCTTCAGTTGCTAATGAAGAATTTGAAGCAACTGCAGGAACGTCTAGTCAAGACAGTTTTTTGAAAAATAAGAGGAAAGTCGGATTAAGACTGTCGTACGATGGAGCTTGGTTAAAGAAGGGCTCTGGAAGATGCTATAATAGTAAGCAAGGTCATGGTACTGCTTTCGGTCATTATAGTAACAAATGTGTAGCTTATGCCACCAGAAATAAAGGTTGCAGGTATTGTAATATCAAGTCTCAAAAAATACATGACTGTCGCAGCAATTTTGTCGGGAGCTCAAAAGCTATGGAGGCAGACATCGCAGTTCAAATTTTGACAAACAACAAAACTTTTTCCGAAGAAAATGTTGAAATTACAACTTTAATTGGTGATGAAGACTCATGTACAATTGCAAATTTGCGTAGATCATCTGGTCGTGCAATCGGTAAATGGACAGATATTAATCACGCAACTCGCAAAGTTTCAAAGTTTTTATATGCTATTAAAAAAATTCCTAAAGCTGTAATTGATTATTTACTCTATTGCTTTAATAGTGCTATTCGAGCAAATGAAGGCAATGTTAAAGATACTAAACTAGCTTTACTGAATATTGTACCGCATGCTTTCGGAGAGCACGATTCATGTGGTTCATGGTGCACTTATGCGAAAGATCCTACAATTTTTCGACATAAATTCTTGCCAGGTGGCAAATCTTTAACAGGTGATGAATTGAAAGCGAGCATATCTCCTATTTTCGAACAAGCAGCTGATAATGCTGAAAAATTAGCTCCACGTGGTTCTAGTCAAATTAATGAAAATTGTAATGCTATAATTACAACTAAAGCTCCGAAAGCTAAGCATTACAGTGACTCAAGTTCCAGTGATTTTCGTGTTGCTGCCGGCATAAGTCAAATAAATTTAGGTACCAATTATTTAAGCAACGTCCATTCAGCTTTAGGTTTATCTCCTATGAAAGCTAAATCATTATCATTTCGGTTGCAACGAGATGCCAGAAGAAGGAGAAGGAATGAACTGATTAAGACTGTTGAATTTAAACGAAATCGTCGAGCCCTTTTTCGCAACAGACAAAAATTAAATACATCAGCTGAAACTCGTGAAGGAATTACTTATCTAAGTAACAGTGAAATAGATGCAAGTCTTGAGTTAACTGAGAGAGGTATCGGCTGCAATGTTCCAACCGTTGACGATGCCACTGAACTTGTAATATTTGACATAGAGACTACGGGACTAAGATTGACTGATGAAATAGTTCAAATTGCTGCTCAGTGTAAAGATAAAAAATATAATGCATATATAATGCCCTCTTGTAATTTTTCTGCAGGCGCGTCAGATGTGACCGGACTGACTTTGAAAAATGGTCAATTGCTTAAAAATTCGGTTATTTTACCAACAGTTTCACCCAAGCATGCTATCACTCTACTAATCAAATTTTTGGAAAATGTTAGTTCCAGTGTCATGTTAGCAGCTCACAATGGCCTTAGATTCGATATGCCCAGGATTCTTACTCTTGTGAAACAAGTTAAATTGGTGAAAGAGTTTCAATCAATAGTAGTTGGTTTCATAGACACATTAACTTTTTTAAAAAAACATCTGACAGAAAGGCGTGCTGGAAAAAAAAGTTTCGCTCAATCAGCGTTGGCTGAAGATTTTTTAGGCACAGCATTCATGAAAGAAGCAGCCCATGATGCTTCTGCAGATGTTTCAGTGCTGCAACAATTAATTTATCATAAAGACATTAATATTTCGTTAAAAGATTTAATGAACGCTGGCGTAACACCAGATAGCATTCTAAATGCTAAAAATGAACGAAATAACTTAAAAATTCTGAAAGAATCGCTGAATGTGTTGAAGGCTGATAAAAAAACTGAAAAAGGCAAAGAATGTGGAGTTTCTGTTAACATTATAACCAAAATAGCAAAAGCTGGAATTAGTATTATTAATTTAAGAGAAACTTATGAGAAAAATGGACTGGAAGGATTAAAAATTTTACTAAGCCAAAGTATAAACCGAAAACCTCGAGTAACTGCGAGAAATCAAACTATAGTTGCTATTAAAAATAGATTAGATGAGCTGATTAATAGTCATCTGCAATAAATCAGCTTAAAATTTTATATTTAAACTTTCTTGATGTTTGTGAGTGTGTACTGTTGTTCAAAAATAAAAACTCTTTGATTTTAAATCTTATAATAATATAAACACTATTTTTCTTATAAATAAATAGTTTTATTTTTTAATGTATCACAATTTTGATTGATAAAAAATTTTATAATAAATGATTATGAAAGTTAAAAATTATTTCTTTAATTTTTTCAGATTGCCACAGTTATAAATTAAAAAATCACAAAGTTAAAATAAATTTCAAATAAATAAATGTATGCATCCGCAGAAATAATCAGTCGTGTTTTCAATTTTAATACTCCAGCGCGTTCTATTTCTTGCGACGTTGCCGCACTCATCTGAGTCACGTGACTGTTTTATTTTTCATCATGGTGTGTTTTCATTTTCGTGGGTTTTCTGTGCTTTTGGTTGAAATATCTCTAAAAGCCTTCGTCAGAATGCTTTTTTATTATTTTTTACGTATTCTACAGTAGTTAATTTATTAAGATAACAGTTTTCTGTTTTTGTATCTTTTTACAGAGCAACTGTATAACTCAAAGTATAAGAATTTAATTGACGTTTCCTATGCTCTGCATGTTAAATCACGGTATTTTAATTATTAATTATACAAAAACTGTTCGTCAGATCTTCTTAAGAATTACAATTTAGACGTATTTGATATCAATTAATAACATACTAAAAATTCAGACTTTTATCTAAATATCGTAATAATGTCCGAACAACCTTAAGTAGTTCTATTCAAATCATGTGACTTTCAGTAAACAACTACCTCAGGAAAGCATAAGGCCGAAGAATTTTCCTCAAACGAGGCACCAAATTCAAATTTTCCCAACGATTTTCTGTTAAAAAAGAAAACTCACGCGTGCAAGGAGACTAGGAATTCGAAGGGAAACTCTCGATGAAAATACAGTCGAGTTTTCCGATGTCCTAGTTCGACGCGATTGAACGGCCAAGAATTCTAGACGAACGTCGAGCCAATCACGAGCGTCATTTCGAATCGTTGGAATTCGAATTCAAACTACGAAATGGTTCGAATGCATTTTTCAACGGATATCTTACGCACTCGAGTTATCAGGGAAACATACAACGAATGGAAGATCTGGGTCTTCTAGAAAAAGATGTTTAGCCATTAGTAAATTTGTCGACAAACTTATCGAGTATCATTTCTTGCGGCGGATTGTTAACTGCCCGTCATTATTTTCTCGTAAGTCATTCCGAGGCGTGAAAAGCATTGTAAATATAAATTAGTACAAGATTTTGTAACAGGAACGTAGGAAACGTAAGAAGTTCGCGGAGTTGCCGAAATTCGGCGAGGGTCCTCGACCTTCTCTCGAAACCGTCGTAGCGGTTAGGCAATCCGGTATTCTACCTGGTCAGTTTTGGGGGGGGGGGGGGGGAATGCTCGAGGTATTCGGTATACTTTCGAGTAGCTATTCAGGGGAAACATTTGCAAAGTCATTCATCCAATTTCAAGTCAGTGTACCGATGCAAAATTTTGAATATCATGTAAAAATGAGTTTTAAATGATAGAATTGATAACATTGAAGAATAATTCCACATTCTTGAAATTTAAGAATCTAATTTTTAATTCAAAAACTCAAACAAATATCTTTGACTGAAATTACTCATTTTATGAATGCGAATCAAGTTAATATTTCCAAACAATATCTAAATTAAAATTCAATATACTCTTAACGAGGAGCGTGCGTCATCTGTGGTTATTGGAGTAAACTATCACAGTGTCAGTCGCAGGTGGGACAACGCGCATGCGTTGATATTTGAATCGAATTCTACCGAAAACTGCCTACCTAGCCTATTATCGTCTTTCGAAATACGTTAACGGAAATTTTCTATCCTAAGCATATTAGGATAGCAGGCGTTCTAGAAAGCGTTCCTTCAGAAAACACAGGTGTAGCGGGAAAAAGTCTCGTAATCGATCTCGTTTCCACGAGAGACGAAGAAGCACGAAATTCGTGCGGCATTAACGTTGTCAATATCGCGTTTGCTGTTAACGGCTTGTTAAACACCGACGAGAAGCGTGAAGAACGTTGTAAACACGAATTAATCAAAGACCTCCGAGCGGGATTTCATAAGACGTCAGGAGGCGAGCCGTGCACCGCTCGGAGAGTTAAGGTTTCCATAGGTGAAAGGGTTAATTCCGAACGGTTCTCGAACGGGATAGCATGAAAATAGCGGGGTAGGACTTTCCAGGTGGTACCACGGGGTCTTGCGGCCCCGGAATATCCTTCGGGACTCACCCGTCTCTGGTTCCACTCGACGAAACTCTCTCTCCTTTCTCTGTTTCTCTCTTTCCGTAGAGTTCAATCCTCCCTAATCGAGCAGCGGCAAACGTCAGGTGCACCGAAAAAGAAAGGGTTAGCACTTGTCGAGAAATCTGGTACCATTTCGAGCAGGCGAGCAGCCGAGACGAGTTAGTAAGCCACGATTTTCTTCATTTCACGCCTACCTGAGGCAAAGCCGAGATCTTTTACTCGAGGCGAGCGGGTCTCGTACACGCCTTTCGGCCTTCCCCCTACCACCGAACTCGCTCGCTCGCACTCGTAAGAATGGCTATTCGAGTCAACGAGCGCATCCTCGACTCTCGACGGCTATCGACGTCGAACGAGTTCATCATTTCGAGACCGGAGTTTGTCATTCTCGATGACAATCAGTACTGATTATGATCAAAAGTCAATATTATGTAGCACCGTGATTAGGACAGCAGACGAGAGTAGGAGGCGAGTTTGGGCCCGACGGCGTCTCGAGGAGAAGACGGGAGGGGCTCGGTCACGAAAAAGGTGGGCACGCCAAAGTCGTCTCGAATTTCGGCGGAGTTTATTGACGCAAATCGGTGAACCGTGATGGAGGGATAGGGGCGCAGGAGATCCAGGAAGATTTTTGAGGAGTCCGTGAGGAGGGATGAGGTCGATTACCAATTTTTTCTCGCTCACTATTCTCGCGCTAATTGTGCGTTGGTTTTTTCGAAGCGAGAGGTAGGAGAATTCTCCGAGTCGAAGAATAGAGAAAAAGAGTGTGTACCGAAGGAACGGGAGCTTATAATTCGCTGGAGAGATTTCTTCCCCTTCGACTCGCGGAAAGTTAGGTAAACATGAGCGATTAGAAAATCAACGCTTACGCGCGAGCGTCTTCGAAAAGCGCTCGCTCAGATGTCATTTACCGATCTTCCTTCTTTGGTAGTAAAATTGTCAGGAACCCAGAAGACGACAGAGCATTCCAAAACGTATAATTGAGTTCCGTAGCTCTACGTCGGTGTCATTTGGTGTTAGCCGAACGTTACACGCCTCGTAGTTGAATAACTAGCCGTGAAATTGACCATTGTGTCGTAACTTTCTTTTGTAAACAAGGAATAGGAATGTAGATATTTTCAAGAGCTAAACTTTGCTATTCGAAACGCGCGCTGCCCTAGGGACACCCACTTTCTTGGCTTCCCACTTGCGAGCCTTTTTATTCGCAATTTTTTATGAATTGTCAAGTGATCGCTTTGTGGAAAATGTCAGCGAACTATTGTGTAAAATATGAAGTGGGTCGAGGTATTAGAGAGTATCGTCATAATCCATCTCAAAAATCACTAGGGGAATATGAAACGAAGGAACTCGAAAATTTCTCAAAGTCCTAGAAAGTCGGAGGCGTTCTGGTCTTGGTGGCTGTAAGCTAACGTGTCGTGTCATAGGTCGCGGTTTTACACCCATTGATGTCGAAATAGTGTGTAAACAAGGAGTAGGGAAACACGAGGGAGCGAAGGTCTGGAAAGTACGCAGGTACACGCACTTGTAACAATGGAATTCGTGAGGGTGAGGGAGTTGGATGGATTTAAATACTCGCGATTAAACGAGTCCTTTAATTCCAAACACGAGAATAACTGAATTTTATTTGGAATTCAAAAAATATAAAAAACAGGAAATTAGTTATTAAATATATTTTATACAAATTTTAACTTAAATATGTATTGTCAAGAGAAATATAAATTCCAAAACTTTCGTAGCAACTCTAAATAGTACAGCTCGGTTCTCGAAAAAAAATCGACTTCTGATTTAGCTTGCAGTTAGGAACGGAGAAATTTTTTGAGGAATTGGTGAAAATTTATCGTCACCCCCTTCGCCAGGACAACCAAGGCTATTTTCTAGATTCCCTCTTCGTTGTTCATGTTCCTCTATCACGTCCGAGCGTTCCTTACGGATCGTGAAATCGTCGTTCTCACGATTCGTGGGAATGTTACCGCGCTCGCACGCGTGCGGCGAAACGAGAGAGGCCGATCTTTTCCAGATGGAGAGCCCGAGACATGGAATATTCATTGGAATTCCTTTTCGGCGACCATGTGACTTGAAGAAAAAAAGAGTACCCGATCGGATAGAGAAAACCCGAGGAGCTCGAGTGATTTTTTAGATTCCTCGGAGGAAAGCCCGGGGGTGGTCCCCGAAAAGCGAGAGAGAGATTCTTACGAACGCGTGCATATTTTTCTACCGACGATCTTCAAAGGGAAAATAGCCGCGAATAAGAAAACACGGGCTTCCGGCTTCGGTGGACCCGGTCCTCGTTACCTCGATTATACTCGTTCCTTTTTTAAATCGTTACCTGGTGCGAGAAACCAGGTATCTCTTTTTTTCGGCTCGCTTTTACTTTCACGCTCGCGCTTTCACGGCCCGTCATCCCGACACCGGAGGCGTCCTCCTCGAGAGCTCGGAAATTCGGGACGACGGCCTCCGGGAGGCTCTTCAGGTTCGCCATATGGCGCTGAGGAATTTCAGGAGAAAAAAAGAATCCCCGTCACCTATAAAGAAGATTAGCGGCTGCGAGAGGAGGAGAGAGCACAAGAGTTCGAGAGAGGGAGAGAGAGGTGTCTACCTGAAGAGAGCGTACCGTGTTTCACGAGTGCACTCCATTTAAAGGACGCAAGGAGGAAAGCGTGAGAACCGAGGTTCGAAAGGAACCTTCTGTTTCTCAGGAGTACCAGGCTATCAGACACGTCGAAGAGATCTCATTCGTTGATGGGGAGACGAAGAAGAGGGAGAGGAGAATAAAGAATAATCTCGATGGCTCCTCGGCGAAGCCCTTATTGATTCGGAAGAAATCGCCGGTGGGGGCATTTAAATCGGTGCACCTGTGCTCTAGGAATTCCCGAAGAGCGACTAGCTAGGCTCTGCTATCTCGAGTGCCTCGGGACGACCTAGCGAATAATTCCCCCTAAATTTCAATAATTTGGAAAAGTTCTTTTTTCGTAAATTTTCGCTAGATAAGATTTTTGAAGATAATACTCTCTCCTATTTTTCTTCTATCCAAAAACAATAATCATTCGTTCTCACGAGACAACCCTGACGATTCCCACGGGCTCGTCGAGTTCGGTCCAGCTAGCTCGACGAAGGACAGTCGGTTTCTTTTCCCGGCGAAACTCGTTCCGTTGAAAGAAAATCCGAAACGGGTTCGAGATTGCATTAATTTCAAGCTCGGCGTATCTCCATCCCCGATTGAGACGCGCGAGATCGAGAGTTCCTCGAGGTTTCGACGAGGAATGGTATCATCGAGCGAAAGTGGTTCACCGGTCCGCTAACTGAACGTAATTGACTTTGAGCCGCCCCCCTCCCCCCGCCCCTCGTGCGAATATCGATCCAGAGATCCCGCGAGCGCTCGCGGGGACGAGGACGCGCGTACGGAGCTTCCTGGAGTCGACTGATTCCCTAATAACGCCGGGACGCTCGATTCCCTCGTCTCGGCTTCGTTCTCACGCACCCGTGGGACCCGCGTCTCCGGATTCCCACGTGATACCCGGCCGATCGTCGATCTTTTGGAAAAAGGTTCTGGCCTCGCGAGAGGATCTTTTCACGGGGACGGAATAATAAGAAAAAGATAAAAGGGAGAGAGAGAAAAAGGAGAAGAACGATCGTGGAGTCTTCCGAGAAATTCCGATTTGCTTTCCCATGCGAGCCGTATTATGTTCGCTTACGTTTACGTCGCGCGAGTGGGGAAGACGCGGAGGGACCCGGGCCGTAAAACGCGATATATTGTCATTCTCCCTTTATCTCTTCATAACTTCCGCACTCGGGCTTATAAATGTCGTGTACCATTTCGTTTGTATTCTATACGCGAAGAATTTGTCCAATCGCATAAACTTGGGCGCAAGAGACAAATTTTAATGAATGAAATACGGAGATGCAAAGAAAATGGAAAAAAATTCACATATAAGAACATGCTTTTATACTTTTATAAAGTAAAAATTTTTGACTGCTGATTCAACAGGTATTAGAAATCCCTCTTCCCCAAATACATCATCCTCATTCGGAACTCCAAAAAATGTTCACAGGAAAATCTCCCGTGAAAGCGGAAATCCTCTCTTCCACGCTCTCAATCCCTAAGCCTTTTTTCGACCATTTTTTCCGGAGAATTTTCTCTCCCTTCCGGTGGGCCTCTCGTATTTCATCTCTCCGCGACGTCGAAGGGCCCTCGCGCGCGCACCTCGCAACGAAATTCCATCGAACGGAGGTTCAAAGGTCGCCGGCTTTGTATATAAATGGGAGACGAGCAAAGGGAGATAAATAGGAGGAGGTGGAGAGTTGGAAGAGGGGTCGATGAAAATAAGAGAACGAGGAGAGACCATACGAGAGAGAGAGAGAGAGAGAGAGAGAGAGGGAGAGACTCTCACGAACCCTCCCACGACCTTTTCAGCGCGTACCCGATACGCTCGTCCGGCCGAGGCGGTTATACGGCGCGTACGAAAAGGGAAAAGGGGGTGGTGGTAAGGCGAGATTTCACTACCCGCGCGCCTCAAGCGTGAGAAAGATCCTTCGCCCACGGTCAAATTTAGACGTGTCGGTATTAGGGCCTCAGGGAGCGACAAGAAGGAGCCCGGGGAGCGCGCGAGCGAGCCTGAAATTCCGCGCACGCGCGAGAAAAGAGCTCTCCTCTCGGTGGCTGCCCTACGTCGGAAGCCCGCCTTCGGCCGAAGGTCTCGAGTAAATACGCGTTTATCGCTCGCTCGTTACGTTTCTGTTTACATCGGTCCTCGACCACTAGCACGCCCGCGGTATCGATAGCTCGATGTACACATCGAGAGATAACGCTCGCTAATATTGACTCTGCGCTGTTTTTATGAAATAGATAGCCAGCGGCGCGTTAACGGGTCGTTTAACCTCTTAATTGCGAAATGGATTTTTCGGAAACGTTTGAAGAGGGAACTTTTTCGAGTGGAAGGAAAACACGAGTTTGTCGCACTCTTGTAGTTTTCGAAGTTGATGAAATAGTATATGTCGACAAGAAATTTCATTTGTGATAACGAATGTTCTTCTGCGAATAATTTTTTTTATTTTATAATTAGTATTTTTATTTACACCAGATGTTCGACAATCATTTTTATTGTCATTTCTCACACTGAAAACAGAAATTAGTTGAATGTACTTAATATTTATTTGCATACGTTCAAATGAATATCAAGTAAATTTAACCAAATATTTGTTTCAATTAAAGATACTAGTTTTATTTTAAACAATATTTCTTAATTCCAAGTAATTGTTCATTTTATCGAACAAAATATTTTTCTCTATATTTTCAAACAAATATTAAGTACATTCAACTAATTTTTGTTTTCAGTGCATATATTCTGTTCTTGAATTCATTTTCTTCTCGAACCACATCCTATCGCACTAATATCAACTCTTCACGATCTAAGATCTCCGAACTCGAAGATAAACTGCCTACGTGAAATTTGAGCTTAAAGCGTGAGCGGGCCATTAGGATAGTAGGAGAGCTGCGAAGTTCGATTGGAGCAACCCTTCGGCTCCGTTCCGAGACGACGACGAGAGGCGAGGGGAAGGAACCGCACGTGGCAGCGTGAAATTTTCGACCGAGGCGTGACCCGTGCATTAGGGTATTAGAACCGACGGGGAACGAGAAGCCACCTACTCGAAAATTTGTCTCGCCCGGACGAGTTTGAGACGAACAAATTATGACCGATAACAGTCGTTAGGCGGAGCGTGCGATATCACAGATAAGAGAATTGATAGTTACGAGATTGACGTCGAAAATTGAGACTCGGTGAATCGAAATGTCGGATTGGGATCTCGCCAGAGCAGGGGATTAACGGGTTACAAGCCGGAGATTTGTTTTGCATGTGACCATTAGAATGCGGCGCGCTGCTCTCTCAAGGGTCGTGTAATCCCCAGGGGGAGCCCTTTGAATAGAGTTGCCTAATTAGTGGCCAGGGTAGCATGAGTCTCGAAGAACTTCTCAAATTTTAGGCTAGCCTGCGACGATTAGTCGTTTATTTTTGGACAAAATCTGTTATTCCTGATCCACGTTGTATTTCCTAATGTAACTTTACAATTGGTTTAGCTAGTAAAAAATATAAGACAGATTTAAGTAAAATCGTTTCGTGGAAATAATTTTTTGAATTGTTGAACTTTATGAATATTATTAATCAAAAACTGAAAAATATACCTCGTAAATAAATACTGTGAATTTTTAGATACTAGAATAGAACAATCGATTCAACTCGAGGTATATAGCAAATCGATTTTTGCAGCTGTTGTCTAGTGCGAGTGAGGGTTGTGTTCTCTTTCCTTTGCACATATTTGCCATATGGTCATTTCACGTGTTCTTTGAACTATTTAAGAAACAGGAGGGTATCAGACGCGAGGAAGGTGGCGAGATTCGTGTGGGGGTTGCGCCCCTTGCGAATGGGGGTAGATAGGGATGGATGCCCGTTAAATTGACGAGGAAAAAGGCCTACTACGTGACCTTTTCCACCAGAGCCGCAGCTTGCGTAAGAGGGTTTCCTATGTTCGCCCTCTATTATGGTTTACATCGCCGAAAATTAATTTTTAAATTCTCGTTAAGAATAAAACGGAAATCAGTAACGAACGTTTGATCTAATCGTCAACAATTGTAAAATTTTCATAAATTCGCTTTTTAGAAATTTTATGAATTTTATAATTCGATTGTTTAATCAGAATTATAATTAAATTGAATTGCGATTTTTATTTATATGAATTTCAGAAATAGTGTTCTGTTCATTTGGTGAAACACGAATGCGAAGAAACCGGCATTCTCGTATTTCCAGGTACAT
The DNA here is from genome assembly GCA_003055095.1 of Goniozus legneri. NCBI lineage: Eukaryota > Metazoa > Arthropoda > Insecta > Hymenoptera > Bethylidae > Goniozus > Goniozus legneri. Next base: position 5,206 of record NCVS01001029.1, on the reverse strand, counting down.
GTGTTAGTTGACATTCCTTACGCATCCTCGTCTCTCATAGGCTGTCCCGTGTCACGCGACATGCGTGAACGAGAATATGTGGCTTGGGGACACGCAGGCTTCCACATATGAATCAGAGTAACAGAAAGCACGAAGAGGAATTCGTCTAGTCCGATTTAACGTCGAGTATCTGGCACGTGTGGGGTGCCATGAGGGTGAACGAAGAGCCTTAAATAAATCAAATAGTGGGGGAGACTCCGTCTCTTCGTTTGAAGAACCCATGCATGTTTCAGACATTAAAAGCCTAGGAAATAGACGCAGTCTACTTATATCCAGCCTTATACGAGAAACAACATTTTCAAAAAAAAAAATTGTAATTTTTTTATTTATGATTTTTATAATTCTGTCAATATTGCACTAAAAATTTTTTTGTTATATATGTATTACTGAAGAATAAATATAATTTAAAGAGAAAAAGGAAATTCGCGAAAAATTTGATTAATTATCCAATATTTCTATGTTAGAATACTTTTTGATATCAAATTATTAGAAAAGTATAAAGCGCATTATAGTCCTAAAGGGTTTAAAGTGATCTAGAAAGTTATCAGGATAGCAAGTCCCGACAGGAGTTCCTCGCAGCTTTATGCGTCTACCTGGCGTTACACATACCGAACGAGTCCCTTGCGTATGTACACGAAGACAGCCTTTCATTGGCTGAAATATCAAAAAAATATTCGTTAGCGTATTGGAAAATCGAAACTGTGATAAAAACTTCTCATAGTAAGACCATTTTCTTTTTTCCTAGAAAAATATTTTAAACGAGGGTTGCAAAAATAAATTTTTACATTTATCATTCTTAATAAATTCAACTTTTTACATAACTGGTGTGAAACCCACTGGTGTAAAGTCCACTCAGTCTATTTTCGTTATCGTTTCACAGGATATTTCATACGATGGATTAATTTTATGCCTTCCCTTCCCCAACACTCAATGGAGCACTCAAGCCGAAGGCATCAAAGGGTTAACGTTACAAAGGTTCGTGTCCTGCCCGATTAGGGTAGCAGAACGAAGCAGGTAAAGTTTTCGCTTGAAAGGATTTCCGCTACAAGCCCGTTGCCTCTAATCCTTCCGAATTGTAGAGTCCTTGCGCTTGATTGCAAACAAATTTATCCAACGAGAACTAAATATCACTTATTTTGAAGGAGTTTGTCAGAAAGTTTTTCGGAAATTTATTATTCTCGTAGAAATCATGTACACTAAATTCGAAGTCTCGGAATTTTCGTTTTAAACCAAGCGTTAGTTACATTTACGCAAGCAGCTATCGAACCCCATGTTGGGATAGGATGAGCTGCTATAATATGCGGGGACACCGATACTAATCGGAGATATTACAGACGAACAAAAGTTTTGTGGCTTTATGCATCAGGGTAGCATATCCGAGTGAAAGGTTGTCGAAGGTACAACGACCTTAGAGAGCCCTTATTTCAAACAACGTTACAACTGTGTTTTGTTAAAGTTAAAAAAATATATTCGAAACTTCTATATAAGTAATATTTTCATACATAATCAAAATTAAAACAAAATGTACTTTTACAATTTTCAAAAATTATAAGAGTCTAATTAATCTAAACTAACTAAATTTGAATTCGTAATTAAAAAATTTCCATTTACACGAAAGCGAAAGAAATTCCAAAGGTTCATAACCTGAAGAAGAGGACGAAGAGCAATTAGAGTTTTCGAAGCGTCGCGAATAAAAGCCCTTCGGTTTCTCTTACTAGGGCACCACGAAGACGAGGAAGACCAACAGGTAACGCGTGGATCGAAATTGGCGGCAACCGACGGCGCCGGTGCTCCGATAATTACCGGTCGGGTTAACCGAGGCGTTAATTAGTTCAAAAAAACGAGAGGGTTAAGGGCTCGGGCCGTGAATCGTACCACTTAGCGATCAGGGCAGCATGAGGGCCACGCGGTTATTTTCGTGAGACGAAAACCTGTTAAACCGGGAGTCGGGACACACGAAAACCTCGTGAGCCACGCCTACGGTGAGGGGAATCGCAAAGGAACGCCATGGCGCGGGAGAAAGCGAGATGGAAGGCCGAGAGGATGAGCCGAGGCGAGAGCAAAACCGGCCCCATGGCGGGGGCTCTCTACGCATAATTCGATAAATTTAGCTACCAGGCTGATATGCCGACAGTGGAGCATGACCGGGTACCTTTTTTATGCAGGCAAATTTATTCTAATTAAATCAAATTAGATTCACCCTCCGAAGCCGACGTAGCTCGTTCCTTCTTCTCTCGCCGCAAAATTATTTGCTACGCTCTCGTGTGAGTTTTGCTGCTCGATTTTTGTTTGCTTGGGTTTCGATTCGAGCGAAAATGTTTTCGATTAAATAAGACTAATTTGGGAATAAATTGAGTTGGACGCGTGAGTTGTAAGTTTTCTCAGTTATCGAGACTGGGTGTAGAATTCTTTTAATGAGAAATAAATACGAGACTACTTCTGGAGTAATTAAATTATCTAGTTATAGTTTACGAATTTCAGATTGAAAGATCGAAATAGTAATAAAGTAAAATTTTAGATCACGATATTCATGTTTTTCGTGAAAAATTGAATTTTTGTAGAATTTTGACGAAGAAATAGCTAGGAGTTAGAAGGGTTAACCGGATGGCCTTGAACGAGGTCTATGGGGCGAGTAAATGAAACGCCATAGACAACGCAAAATAACAGGGGATCATGAATATGAAGCTGGTATTGTTATGGAACCCCATGAAAGTGTCCCTCGAGCGAGTGCAAGCGAAGGGAACCATCGCAACGAGCACACCGGTCTTTCAAGGTCTTTACTTGTATTCCTGAGTGTGGTGAGTATACATTACCAAGGATCCCATTATTGCGATCATGACCTTCCTTTCATGAACTAATGAGGTGTATTAGTGGGTACTATGTTATCGGGAATTTAGAAAACTGTGAAAGTCTCTAGGGTAACTTTTCCCTGTAGGAAAACTCAGGTGGGAATCATACTCGATACTCAATATAAATGCTGAAATACTATAAATAAATCTCCAAGATTTTGCATGAAAAGAATTTTATAGACTTGATATAATTGTGTTCAAAACGATTTTGATATAAATAGTAATGAGTTCCAAATATTTTAACGTTGTATGAGTCAGCAAGAGTTCGCGTACGCAAAATTTTCGCAGAGATTCGAATTTTTACACGAATAGAAGAATTAGACGCGGTCATTGACCTCTAACATAATTTACATGAGAAAAAGAGAAGAATAAGAATCGTTTTTTGGTTGCACCTGACCTAAAAAATGGTATGAAGGGCAAAATTTATGCGAGAAACATAAAAATAAGAGGTGATTCCTTTTTCGGTATTTCGAACGCCGAAATTTCCACGTGTACGAAAACCGCAGCTCAATAGAAGAACATGAAAATAAGAGGTTTCAAATTCTTTTCCCAGCGTTAGAAAATTTTAGGACACTACACGTGTAAGATTACCGATTTTCCAACATAGCGATGAATGAACGAGGAAATTTGTATTTGGTTCACTCCTACAGCTATAGGAATATACGTTCTGCTTCTTCATACTACATGAGAAGTTGCATTTTCTAATAGTTCACATTTTCGACGTCCATTTTCCAAAAATGTGCATCACGAGAGAACGGAGATCAGAAAAGTAAAGACGTAGAAGAATTTTCCGATGCATCGAAGCGTAGTGCCCTTTTCCTAGAAATAGTGACATACCTTCCATTCAGTTTTCTGTGCTAGCACGTGGCATAAGGAAACCACGAGCTTCGACGTTTTACACGGATAGGATAATCTGGCACGGTCTTTGGCACCTCACATAATTTACATGAGAAAAAGAGAAGAATAAAAATCGTTTTTCGGTTGCACCTGACCTAAAAAATGGTATGAAGGGCAAAATTTATGCGAGAAACATAAAAATAAGAGGTGATTCCTTTTTCGGTATTTCGAACGCCGAAATTTCCACGTGTACGAAAACCGCAGCTCAATAGAAGAACATGAAAATAAGAGGTTCCAAATTCTTTTCCCAGCGTTAGAAAATTTTAGGACACTACACGTGCAAGATTACCGATTTTCCAACATAGCGATGAATGAACGAGGAAATTTGTATTTGGTTCACTTCTACAGCTATAGGAATATACGTTCTGCTTCTTCATACTACATGAGAAGTTGCATTTTCTAATAGTTCACATTTTCGACGTCCATTTTCCAAAAATGTGCATCACGAAAGAACGTTGATTAGAAAAGTAAAGACGTAGAAGAATTTTCCGATGCAACGAAACGCAGTGCCCTTTTCCTAGAAATAGTGATATACCTTCCATTCAGTTTTCTGTGCTAGCACGTGGCCTGAAATAAGCGAAGAAGTTCGAAATTTTACACGAATAGGATAATCTAACACGGTCTTTGACACCTCACATAATTTACATGAGAAAAAGAGAAGAATAAGAATCGTTTTTTGGTTGCATCTGACCTAAAAAATGGTACGAAGGGCAAAATTTATGCGAGAAACATAAAAATAAGAGGTGATTCCTTTTTCGGTATTTCGAACGCCGAAATTTCCACGTGTACGAAAACCGCACCTCAATAGAAGAACATGAAAATAGGAGGTTTGAAATTCTTTCCCGGCGTTAGAAAATTTTAGGACCCTCCACTTGCATTATTTTCGATTTTCCAATGTAGCGATGAATGAATGGAGAAATTTGTTTTTGGTTTACTTTCACAGCTGTAAATATAAGTAACGAAATATGTTCTTCAACTTGAGAATTTATGTTCGTCGGTGATGTGTATTTTAGCGTCTTCCGAATCGAAAAATATGAAGAAAAAGAAATTTGCTTCGGAAAATTTCGGGCGGTCATGCAGTTCACTCTCAGAGACAGAATTTTAACATGAAGCTCATTACAATGCACTCTTTTCAATCGGAGAGCACGAGGAAAAGTTCTTATATATTTTCGACAATTTCAGAAACTTTCGATAGTACGTCATTCCAACGTTTTCGTAACGTTTGATAGGCATTTGAACCAATTCTTCTACTCGGAAAACATGAAGAAAAGTTGTTTCTTATTTTGGACAAATTCAGAGACTCTTCGATAGTACGTCGTCTGTACGTTCTCAAACGTTTTCAAACGTTTGATGGGCGTTTGAACCGATTTTCCTACCCGGAAAACATGAAGAAAAGTTGTTTCTTATTTTGGACAAATTCA
>NCVS01001028.1:43627-57931 GCA_003055095.1 Goniozus legneri | reverse complement strand
TTTCGATCGGGAAAGGGAGGGGATGGCTTTTGTCCGATATTAGCTGCTACCTCTCGAGTTGATTCTGTTTTTCACATTTACCTGAAATCCTTTGAATATTCAATTGATTTAGAATGAATAGGAAAATTGATACTATTCGTTTTAGAATAATTGCTCTCTTTTTCTGATTCTAGTTTCTGTCAGACCTTTTTTTATGACAAAAGTCCTTTCGGGGATCTTTTCTGTACGACGTTTCGAGTGTAACTGCATATGTACCAATGGGAAGTGAACGATAATGCAAGGGGTCGGTAGTGGCAGTTAACGCGAGGGTTTCGTACGTACACAGTATATCGATAACGTCCTTTCTTTGGCAAATACAATGTCGTCGCGTTTCAGAAAAAGGGTCTAGTACACTCGAGAACGATCGTGAGTGGGTTTCGATTTTCCGAGGCCGTTCGACGTAGCTTATGGAAATGGCGCTTTACCCGGAACGATATGAATACGGTGACCATATTGTCGCGAAGAGTCATCGCTTACGAGTGAAATTAATCCGATATTTGGCCGGAGAGGATCTCAAAGACTCCTTCCTCGGGGTTACCTCGAGATTCCAGGAAAATCAGACGATATCATCGACGTATTTCTTTTCGTTTCCTCCTCGCTTTGAGAGGGGAGGGTGGAAAGAAAGAGAGAGAGAGAAAGAGAGGCCGATTCAAGATTAAAGGGAGGAGTTTAGATTTACGTCGACGCGGGGATTTAGCGGATGGGGTGGCGGTGGCTTTGCCGTTCGCGCTAAATTGGCCCCGAAAAGTTTGTCGTTTTACGTAGCGCGCGCTGGTCCCTCCCTCCTGCGTAAAATTCGGAAGGCCCGACGAAGGCGGGATCTTCCGCTCGAATTTTATGCACCCACGCTCGTGTACTATGTATATACAGGGTGATCCAATTCGGTTGGTCGGGTAGATTTAAAGATTTCGGACACTGAATTCATACTATTTTTTTTATACAAAAAATTGTAATAAAGTTATTCAAATTTCAACGTTAAATTATGCCTACTTTACGAACGACTTTTCTAATTGATTATAGTTAATAATTGAATTCCAACATCGCTCACCCTAAGAAGTAAAAAGAAGATCTACATATATTCAGAGAAATGTTTAGTCTGACTCAGTATTGATCCTTCTACTTTAATTTTGCCATTTGTCAATCGGAGTTAAATTAAGGTACATACAAATATCTTTGAATACCATCAAATGGAACTGGGACACCCTGTATGTATATACGCGTACAGTAGCACCGCTTTCTTACGAAGGCTCGAAAATCGGGGATCGTTGAATCGCGTTAAACTCACCCCTCTACGTTCGCTAAACCGACCGACGATTATGTTCAACGAGCCCGGCACCTCGCACGCTCTCATCTCCCCACATGAGCCGTTTAACGATCGCTTTTTCTGAGCTTTGCGCGTTCGACGTATCCACTGTTTTTTCTCTTGCGGGGTAACCAAGTGGTTTGATAAAACGAGCGGATGAATATCGCATCAGAGGGCACGTGTCTCCGATCGACACGATAATAGACCGGGAAGGATAGTATGTACACAAGAATATCCTTCCATAAATTTGTGTCACTTGGACTTGATTTTTAGACATTTTTTTTTCAACTGAAAATTGTTGAATGCATTTAATAATTATTGGTTCTCACAATTATTTGTTATCCGGGATGATCTCGCGCGTCGCGATTAAATTCACCGGTAACGAAGCTCCACCGAAAGAACCGCAATTTCCGTGAACAATCGGATCGAATTCGCGATCGAAAGGCACGGCAGGATTATCCAGTACCTACGTTTGATACGCGTGGTCCGGCTCCGATCGCGCGGTTCCTCCAGCGCGGGCCGGCTAATCTCGACCTTCCGTTCCCCTTTTCGAGCACAATGAGGCTTAATTGACCGGAAGACGTCCCACGGTGCGCTATTTCCCTCATCGCGATATACCGTCGATCCAGCTTTCGCGCTATTTCTCTCATTAACCCGAAAATCGCGAGCCGGACAATCGCTCGTAATTTATGCCGATTCGAATTTATAACACGATCGTCTGGTTAGTTCTCTTCCCTCCTCTCCGTCCCGACTAGAAATTCTGATCCAGCAGCTGTAATATCGATCAAGCCTTGGTCAATTTTAGCTACAGCTTCCTGTAATACAGAAACTGTACCAATACTTGGTCAAGCTTTGCTCAAGAAGCTTTAACAGAGGTGGCTCAAGTACCTACGACTTGATACAGAGTCTTGATCAAGCCTCTATATATTATCTCTTGATCAAGATTTCGTAGGTTTTTAGCGTCACTCGAATAGAGTCCAGCTTGATCAAGTGGTAAAGATCCTGGATCATGTCTGGATCCAATCTTTAGCTGAATTTCTAGTCGGGGTCCTCTGTTCTTGTCAAAGTTTTAGGACTTTTAGGTATGTATTTGAATTTTTTATTGGCCCTTCTATACTGAGTGAAGTAGTATATTTAGTAAAAAATTGTATATTAAAAGAAATCATCGTTTCGACTTGTAGGTATGCTACAATAAAAAATTCAAAAAATCGATACTGAAATTCAAGTTGAGTTGTTCCAGACTCTTCTAGCTTTTTCATACCCTTTTTTCCTTAATCTCGCGAATCTTTCAACGATGGGCCAATCTACATACTGGCCCCTATTTCGTCTGTTATATTTTCGATTGGTTATCGCTGGTATATAAATAGTCGATTCATCTCGCTTCTTGTTTTTTTTTCGGGGACCCTGCAAAGTGGGGCAATGTGTACGCCATGTAACGGGTGTCACGATCAAATTTCTTCTCATGTATTTAGAATATAAAGATTTTCAATGACGACATTAGAAATAAATTCAAATCGAATAGATGATATTGGAGTATGAATAATTATGAAATTGCATTTTTGGTCAAAGGAAAATAAAAATACGAATGTATCGACAGAACTAGATCACCGTGTATTGATATTTTTTCGTAAATCTCGGCCGAAAATGTCAATTTCCATGCGCGGAGGACTCTATGAATTCCTTTGGCGTGCATTCGCGCCAGAGGAATATGCATTTTTCGTCATTATTGTGGCTAGCCCTTGGTCTTTTGACCGTTCTTCGTGTTTAAATAATAGCATCCGATATTTCGTAAAAAACAAAATTTTCCATATCGAGAATATCCTTAAATATCGCAAACCAGAGTTTCCGTTATTTTCGCGTTAAATGAAATACACCGACGGCGAAATAATTGCAATTCTCAGTTGTAAATAGTCGTTAAATCCCTCGACGCGTGCTGTAATGTATTTTATCGGGAAATTTCGGGACTGAATAAAAACGTTTTTCGCTATTCGAATTTAACGGGTCTCTGTCCGGCGATACGAGATTTAACACCGTGGTGGCTGAAGTTATTACTTTTTTCGCATCGCGAATAAATAGCATTTTTTTTTCAACAGAAGAGATGAAGCAAAATTCAAATTCATTGAATTTTTTGTACAAGTTCAAATTCATTACATTTTTCGTAGAAATTCAAATTGGTCTATTAATTCGATAGTCAACATTGTTCTCGCATATTTATAAGAAATTTCACGAGCATACATCGCAAAATGGGAAATGAAATTATTAAACCCGTTCCTCCCCGTTAATTGCGAATACATCCTCCTATCAAAACGGGCACTTTACGATTCGGATCCACTCGTATCGGGGCAACGGCGCGGAGTCGTTCGAGCTCCCGCGTTACAACTAAACGTCCATTATATTCGACGTTTACGGGAGTTTCTCATCTCGAGAACGCACAATGGCAGCTTGGACTTTAATCCCGATCGTAAATTCGCTCGCGCTCGCAAATCGTGATTTACGTCCACCAGAACGACATCGTCGTCGTTCGCCGACGACTTTCGCATTTGCATTAGGCGAGTTAAGCGTAATTATCGGTGCGCGAGGTTGGCGTGCGCGAATTCGGAAACTCGGCCTATATATACGTAAGACGGCGCATTACAAGGAGGAAACGTCCTGACCGTAAATTACGAACGACTGTTACGGCGTTTTACGCACGCTCGCGCAAACACACACACACACACACACACACACACACGCACACACACACACACCAGAACCCGAGAATGTATCGCGCTATTTATAGCCGGACGGGCCGACAACTCGTGTATTTTTTGGCGCGATCTTAACGATGATCTATTGTCGAAAGTCGGTTTGTTTTCGCGCCCCTTCGGAGTTTTGACGTTTTGCGTTTCTTCGATCCCCTCCCCTCCTCCCAGCCCTTCGAATCTCGAGCTTCGTGGAACGAGATTCACCCTGATCCGTCATCGTGCCCAAACATCGCGATAAACATCGGCGCTTTCGATCGGAAAATAGAATTTTTCGAAAAAGTCATTGTCACTGAGTTACATTGGACCATGGAACCGGAAAATTGATGTCCCACTCGATGGATAGTTTTCATTTATTTGTCTTTCGTAAAATTTCATATTGCAATCGTCATTAAACGATTTTTCAGATTTTATTTTGTCGAATATTCTAAAATCTAAAAAAATGGTGAAATATTAGAATTTCAATACGTCGTCAATACTCATACGCCATTTCATTGTATTCTTATAATTTTCAGAAAATTCTAAAAAATTAAAGGACGATGAACTTTGCGAGATTCTCGATTATTCTTTTGTTGTCTTTCCAGTGAAGTTCGTGTTGATCGAGCGAAGTATTCTCCCAGTGGTTCGTTTCGTTAACGCCAAGGCTAAAAACCCTCTCCGCTCCCGTGGGACAGATTTGTGTATTTTGACGAGTTTTCGTAGCTCGTCAGTTTACCGGATGTCTCTACTCGCGGAGACCGCGGACCGAGGTGCGACCAGCTGTCTTCCGAATCCGAACTCCCCGCGCTTCTACTTCGAATTACTCGTCGTTACGAATGCAAATATAACCGACTGCTTTTTCCTAACACCGCCCCTCTCGTCTCCTCCTCTTTTAGTTTCTCGCCGAAATAGAAAAAACGATTTTCCACGTTTCACCCGCGGTTTCGAACTTTGTGTTTCCGATTTTTTTTGTTCGTTCTTCATCCTGGGATTTCGTTCTTTTTTTTTACGCCACGTCGACCCGTATCTTTACGACGAGCGCATAAATTTCGTCTGTATTCTCGTTCTGGAATTAAATTTTTGCCAGAACGAGTGAGGTAGGGTAAAAGAGAAGAAAAAACGTAATTACAATGAATCCTATTAGCATAAAAGACATTCGGCAGGAATAGGAAATATATAAAAATGTTGCGTCGTAATTCTTGCACAAAGCTACAGTTATTTATACAATTCCGAATAGTAATCCAAATTGAATTAAACTCTCATTTAAAACGTAATTTCATCCCTGTAATTCGATATACTGTTTTAACCCTGCGCATAATCGAGACTCAAGTGGATTCCGAATCATTATCGAATCACGCTTCTCTGTATTTTTAATTCGTTCGTTAACAACGAATATTGGTGTTTAGAAAAATGAATAAAAGAGCAGTCGAGCATTTGAATTTTTCATTCGCGTATTTATCCTCGTCGAAATTGAACGAGTGCAATTTTTTTAAAAGCGCAAAAAAATTAATCGCCACTCACTAAGCAAATGACAAATCGATGAACCGTTTCGTGGCGGAAAGTAATTTTTATACGCTGTTAAATACCACGAGAAAGAAGCGATCCGTTGAGAAAAAGAGGCGAGAGGGAGACGAGAATGTTATCGGTCACTGATAGCTCAATTTTTCATAAGTGGTTCGTGACACTCGACTCTCTTTTTTCTCTCTCCGAGTAATCCCATCTCTCCAACTTTCTCTCTCCTCCTTTCCCGCGAGTTCGCCGATGGCTCGTTTCTTGCGCGTGTTATCTCATCCCGCTGGACGGCGCCGGTACGCACAGAGCCACACAAGCCCAGCCGGGTACGGCGCTTGCGCGCCCGACCGAAGACCGGCTATATCGCGGCGCCCCGACGCCCGGCGTCGGTTTCAGTAGCGCGGCGTGCGCCGTCAAACTCGCACGTTCTCTTCCGCTCCGCGCTGTGCGCGCGCGCGCGTGTGCTTTTTGACACTTCTACGATTGGAGCTTAAAAAAAAAAACTCAAATAAAAATCTGACCAAAAAATATGAGGAATTTTTATATCAAACTAGAAACTCTCGTCGATCGGAATTTCAGGAGTCGATTTTTCGACCCTCGGTGCAAATAGTTTGACTTGATTTTTTTCCTTGCGATTATCCCGACGGGAGTGCAGAGGGAACTGTCGGATTCGAGGAGTCGGAAATGATCGACGGTGATGTGGGTGTTGTGAGGAATCGGTGATACACCAGTCTGGGATATACATTCGGAGACTCTGAGTGGAAGGATTCGACGGACCCACTCGCATTTTAGAAGAGCCGAGACATGGCGAGCGGGCAGGAAGGCAAAGAATCTCCGAGGTATTCTCCTTTTTCTCATCCCCGGCGCCCACGCGCGACGACGAGAGGAGGATACGTTTTTCCAATAAGCGCGAGGCTTTCCCTTCGATTTTCGCGAAAATCCATTTCACCGAATTTCAAGCCTCCCCCGACCTCCGAGGCTTCTCTCTTCTTCGGTATACGTCGCCCTGTCCGCAAGCGGGTACCGCTTTAGACTTTTTTCTACGTTCGAGCGAGTCACGATGGGAAGATCGATTCGACCGTTTTCTTTAGAGGGAATTGAATAATTCGTGTTTGGACGTAAACTTGTATGAGAATATTTTTACTGCAATAACATTCTCATTATCTTAAACTTTAGAAAAATTATATTAATTAAATCGATTGACGAAATAAATTAATTAACAAAATTCAATTGAAAATTTAATTGTAAAAATAATGACCAATTCTGTTGTAATAAATAATAATGCTGTCATACTACAAAGTACTTTCGGTGAACCAATCTTGCTGATTTCGGAAGATCGATGTGTATCGAGCGTTCATCTCGCCCCACCGAGCGCACTGATGGAAACGAGATCGTCGTTGGTCGACTAATCGACTAATCGATCGCTCGAAATCTCGACGTCCTACGAGCATCTGCTCGTATCTTGGCTCTCTATCCCTCTTTTTCCTCCGTCGAATCGTAATTAAGCAGAAAACGATCGAACCCGATTGAAATATTTTTCGAATCGCCGGTTTCTTTGAATCTCGCGAAAAAATTGGGTCGAGCGTTTGGTCGAATATTTTATTGGCTCTAATTGCGTTTTATCGAGAAAATTCTCCGATCGAAAAATTTATCTCGTTCGAGTTATTAATCATCCGTATATGAAAAAGTACGCGCGATTTAATTGGAGTGCGCATCGGCGGAAAAAGGTTTTCATTGTCGGCGTACTTGCGCGAGCGTTTCGAATGTATTTATAAACTCCGTCCGGGTTGGCGTACGCACGTAATAATAGTCGTCGGGCGTATGTAGCCGATGTAACGGGTCACGAACTTGGTATACTATATATTGTGTAGCAAAATCGTGCGGCTAGAAACGCTCCGCGAATAATAACCAATTAAAAATACCGAGCGGCTCGTTACTCGTGAAATACCGTGCAATAATGACTGATTCTCCGTAAATCGGTTTTGTCGTTATTATTCGTATTTCGCGCGTGTCTATAATTCTTGTGACCGATCACCGCGTTCGATGAATTTTCCCTAATTGACGCGCTGTCGTGGCCAAATACCCAAATTTTGAATTTTACGGATTTTCAATGACGAATCTACGATGAAAAGTTCGGACATTCGAGATATCTATCAACTTTAGAGATAAACTCTCTCTAGTTTATAAAGAAAAATAACGAAGGCATTATTCGAGGGTATTCAATGTTGTAATTTCATAATGCAATATTATTCGGACTAGACGCACCTGCGTGCGATTTTCTACGTTTTCGCGAGCATGTCGTGGAGAGCGAGCAAGCATTCGCTTATACCTCGTTGAGCGCATTCAGCTCGCGACTGAATATGCAAATTGCCCCATCCCTCCGAGTTTCGACGTTATATAATACGCGAATGATTATGAACCATAACGCATACGTCGATTGGGGTTGAACACCGGTACCGGCAAGATAATGTTTATATTAGTATTATTACGTCAGCGAAATATTTATTAACGAAATTTGGGAAATCGATTGCGATCACCTGTTTTTCAAATTATTTCCCCATGAAAATAATAAATTATTAAGGTTGTTCGGATAGTACCGTATATTAGTCATAACAAAATCTAAATTTTTCTTTCAATAAAATAAAAAGTTTTAACATGTAAATTTATTATTTTAATTAAAATGTTATTTGTGAACATTTGAGAAACATTAATTTGTTTATTTATTTATACATAATAGTGAAAAGCTATCTTTTGACTCGTTTATTCTTTCGTGAGTTGAAATTTTCGTGGATTTTCTGTGCTTTTTGTTGAAATATCTTTAAAAGCCTACGTCAGAATGCTTTTTTATTATTTTTTACGTATTCTACAATAGTTAATTTATTAAGATAACAGTTTTCTGTTTTTGTATCTTTTTACAGAGCAACTATATAACTCAAAGTATAAGAATTTAATTGACGTTTCCTATGTTCTGCATGTTAAATCATGGTATTTTAATTATTAATTATACAAAAACTGTACGTCAGATGTTCTTAAGAATTAAAATTTACACGTATTTGATATCAATTAATAACATACTAAAAATTCAGACTTCTATCTAAATATCGTTGTAATGTCCGAACAACCTTAATAACAATATAATTCAACGAAATTTGTTCACTGAAAAAAGTACACCTATCCAAATGAATAGTTCAATCGGTTCTCGTATTCGGGTAGCGAACTTTTTTTTCAACGGGGGTAGACCTTCGCTTATTATGTCGCTGTTCCGTCCCCTCGAAGGAAGACTTCAATATTCCGGATATTGTATGAACCTTGGTACGCGATTATTTCCCCTCCTCCCTCCCCCTCTCTCTTCGTACGATAACGGTCTCTTTCCACCTTTCGTCCGGTTATTACGAAACTCGTTTTCAGGGAGCGAGTCGGACGCCGACGGCTCGGTACTGTGCATCTATACACACGACTCGCGACGGGAAAATGTCGGCTGCCGTGCCCGCGGGACTTTGTCATTTTCGTCGCGAGCTCGCGGGCTTTTTCCTCTCTATATATACATCCCATCCTCCTTTTGCCCTCCCCTCTCACTTTTCCCGCCTCGGCCGTCGCTTTGTTTCCGGCGTGGAGGAAAGAAAAGGGAGCCCAACCACCAACGGCACTGAAAATTCCACTCGCGTGTACGTTCCTCCTTATTTTCCTCGCTTTTCCACCGTCCTTCACCGATGCTTCTTTTTACGGCTCCGATATTTACCCCGATTGTTCTCGATCGCTCTGGTAATTGAAATGATCTCGGAGAATTACGCGCGAGCTCTGTCGTTTTGTTTACGAATGAAACGAAGCTAATAAGATCGTTCGGAAAAGTCGGAAGATTTTGGGGAAATTTACTAGACGAGGGGAAATTGATCCGAAAAATTATGTGTAAGTCCTGTTGCAATATTTGCCGAAACAAATGAGTGCAGCGAAAACAGAGCAATCGCGCAAGGTCGGCCATGTTTTCCAGCTTTTCCGACCTTCCCGCATATAGCGCCGTACGTTATACGCTGTTATTTGTTTACCACCTTCCCAGTGACGTCCGCACGCAACTGGCCGGCTCGCAAAGCTCCTCCGCCGAGGATCTCGTTTGCCATCCCTCTCCTCCGTCTGTCCTTTCCCCCCGTACGTAACAGGCAGCGAACGCTCATCCTCGAATCCGGAAAATCCCTCCGACAAGGTCTTCGGAAGAAAAACAATAAATCCAATATTAACTCCGTACCGCCCCAACTCGCCGATATCCAGACTTTTATCGCGTTCCTCGCGGATCAAATTCAACTCCAACGGCGCGAATATCGATGAAAATTCGCGAGACGCTTTTCACGGACGAGTTAACGCCGCGTTCGTGTCTCAAATATTTTTCTTCGCGCGCGCGTTTAAATTTGTACTCTCGTTAACGATATTTTCCGCTGAATGCTCGGTTCTGCGCGAAATTTCCTAGCCATTGTTTCGTTTCTCGCTGCCGCTAAGAATTTCCCAATCCGGGGGTGCAAATTAGCGACGTAATTTGCCGGCAGTTATCCATTTTATCTATTTTCGAGATCTCGAGGTACCCCGAAAATTTTCGAGCTGGACGCGATACTAACGAACGATTCTCCGACGGCGAAAGGAAAGTGTCTCGTCAGCTTCGGGATGAAAAGTATCGAGGAAAATCCCAGCAAAGGCCGAGGAAAATTGCATCGACGCACGAGGGAAGCCTCGCGAGAGCGAGAGAAAAAGAGAACGCGGCTCTTTATGGATAGAGAAGGATGTAATTTGTTTTCAGATCTCTCCATCTCCCTTTCTCTTTCTCTCGCTCGCTCGCTACTTTTCGATCCTCTGTTTCATTTACGATACGTCTAAGATCTTTAGATTGACGAAACTCAAAGGCTTGCTGAATCTCCAGAAGATGTAATACGCTATTCAGAGCCAATGAGACTCATCCCCGATCGAAAAAATCGCCTTTTATTCTTCATAAATTTTCTTGTTACACAAAATACGTTCTCTCTATATGCACTCTTCGCGGACTAGCCTGTATCGATTCACAGAATATCTCGAGATTCTGAAACTTGGAAACTATATGACGTAATTATTCTCGTTTGCGAACAAGTTACACTTCCGTTCGCCAAGAGTGAAAAAAGAGGGAAACCTCTGGCGTAAAACTTATCTATCCGACTATCGCGCACCCAGACGAAATCTGTTATTCGTCTCTTCGGAAATTACGGAGAGGCTCGCGCGAAGGTTGGTTTACTCGCTAGAGCCGAGCTCGTACCTACCAACTAACTTGCGCATAATGACGCCAGATTGAAAAAGTTTATCGGACGGCGAGCCGTGCACCACCGCAAATTTTTTTCCTCATCTTTTATTCCTTCTTTACTCTAGCCCTCTCTCTCTCTCTCTCTCTCTCTCTCTCCCTACCTCTCTTTTCATCGTAAAACGTCACTCACGACTTTGAACGGAAGTTATACGCGCGGTTAGATCGGTTAGTGCATAATCACCGAGATCATTTTCAACCCCGTTTAATCTTGTCGATCTGTCTTCGTTTAAACAACTCGAGAGATATATTCCAGGTTTTTCCCAGAGAGTAATTTATTGTTTTGTGATTTTGAAATAGTGTATTTAATTACGGCGAGCTTGTCATAAAAATGGGGAGAAGAAACAAGCAGGTAACGCACATTGAAATATATTCATTACGTAATCAATTAACGAAACCACAAACGAGTTTTCCCTGCGTCATTCGAAAATTTCGCTCCCGCAACGTAAAACGTTCGCGAGAGCGACGTTGATTTTCCGGTTAGGGTCAGCGAATGGGGGAGAAATTTTCCAGTAAATTAGTACGTGGCAATTTCACCGAGCGGTCTATCGATAAGAGCTTATGAGATATCGGGATCGGGTCACGTGTTCGCTCGTGGGAAGTGGGAGTTAAGGCGACGTTAATTGCCGTAGGTTTTTTATTGGCTTCGTGCTCGATGGACAGAGGTCAATGGTACTGGACGGGAAAAAACGAAAAAGACACTGAAAAGACTTTTCACGAGGCACGCCGAGGAGACGAAAGGTGGGAGGGGGAAAGAAAGAGAGAGAGAGAGAGAGAGTGATAGAAATAGCGCGGAGGGGGTGGAAATCTGAACGTCGAAGAAAGATGAGCAAACGAGCGGGAGGGTGAGTCGGTGGATTCCGTTCCATCGAAATCACCTTTTGGCCAATCGAGTTCGGTGGCTGGCGGACCAACGATTACGGACTTATTTATCGGACCTATTGTGCCCACCTCGGGAACTCTTTGAGAACCTCCGACGGAGTATTACCTATCACCTTCGACCCTGATTCTTTTTTTTTTCTTCACTCCTTCCTTTTAGTTTTTCCATCCACGTCGCGTTCGACGTATCTCGCCATTTGTCAATTTCTCTCTCTCTCTCTCTCTCTCTCTCTCTCTTTCTTTCTTTCTTTCTCTTTCTCGCTACTGAACAGCCTCCGTCCGAAGCAACGAGCGATCTCATATCGGAATTAGAATCGCTTCCAGCGGGATTTATTTTTCATTGAGGATCGTCGTCGCGAGGCGACGCCTATGACAAACGATGCCGCGTTAACGGGAAATCTCGATTCCTCGCGCTTCTACCGTTTTATCATCTCGTGTACTCCCGCGGTGTTATTAATATTGCAAAATTCGTACCTCGCGTGAATCCAAAACCGCTATTCAATCGAAAATGTATACCTCAATAAAAATATAGTTGAATAATGTTTATTAAAATAAATAGTTTTTTATTGCTCAGCACGAATTTCCTAGGAAAATTTCTCACAAGACTAACCTTTATAGCAAGGGAAGGAAAATAACGAGTTCCTACTCAATCGACTCTCGCAGTGCGAAAAACGCGTGCGAAATACGTGGAAACGGGAAAAATACGACTGGCACGATTTTCTCTCTCTTTTTCTCTATTTCACTTTCGCTCCTCTCGTGCGTGCGGCTTTCTGTTTTTCCTCTTTACTCGTTCGGTATGTATCCCGCGAGATATCGAGACTATCGATGCTCGAGATACAAACTGAAATGATATCCCGCGCGAGAAGTTAACGAGCGACATCGAAGTTTGCGATAACATTGTTCTAAAAATTCTTTTTTTATTATTTTTAATTCGGATAGCCACAAATTTTCGGCTGTCTGATGGTTACCCAATAACTTTCTTTATCTTTACATATAACGACTCCTCATGGAAAGAATAACAAATTTTTCTTCCGAAACTTTCCTGAAATTTCTTCGATCCTTTTTCCCGTCTCACGCTCTCTCTTTCTTCTTTTCAATACGATCCTTGAACCGTTTTCTAGATGCGAACAGCCGACCATTTTTTTGCCCCTCTCGCTTCCTACTCTCGTCCTCTCCAACCAAGCCCCCCTTTTTTATTCTCTTTCTGGGAAGGTTACCGTCTCGAGCGAAACGTCGACTGCATTAAGTACGAGAAAATAGAGCGAACGAAGTCTTGGGGGCTCTTCCGAAGAGTAATAAGAATGATGGTAATGAGGTAGAGATCTCGAGTTTGTCGATGTTCCCTCCTTTTTTCTTCGCCAACGCGGCCAAGAAAGAGGGAGATTTTCCTCTCGGATTATTTCATCCGATCTTTTCTCTTCCGTTATACAGGGAGTACCTGTGGATCTGCGTTCTCCGTTTGCCAATTCAATCCGCCCGAAAATCCAACCGACTCGATATCTCGCGTGACTGTCTCTCGGAAAATTCTGCATGAATCTAATAACGAGGTTGAGTACCGATAAAGGTTCTCGGTTTGATCGATACCGCGATGCCAGCAATGAGAGATTACTATACGAATTGCGGACTATCAATTGTTCTGTTTACGAAAATTAGGGCTGTTTAAGAGGCACGAAAGTAGCATAAACGGTAAACTGCCGAGTAGACGGGCAAATTTTAATTCAACCTTCCGTTATTATAAGCGACTTTTAATGCGACTTTTATTTATTTTTCTTGCTCAAAAAACTTTTGCGATAATATCCGAGTTCTCACGTTCATATATCTTGAAGAAAAGTAAGAATTTTTGCTAAACTCGATGCAAAAATCAAGACAATTATCGAGATGTTCGATAAACAAGAAGTACCGAGAAAATCGGTAGTTCTATTTCTCTATAGCCGGAATTTTCCGACGATATTCCGCAAACGACGAAACCCAATGAATGGAGAACAACTCGAACTTTCCTAATTATGCGAGTGTGCGTGGTTTTCTTTCGGTCCCTTCCACCCCCCGATGTCTCTGTTCGTTTCTCGTCTTACCTTCGGCGAGACTGACTACGTGACGTGAACGCGAAACGTCCGGCATCCGTCGCTCGATATGTACCACCCATCACCCCTCGTGGTCCTCGCATCCCAACGCACGCACAGGCCTTCGACCTCTCAAACCCCTCTCACCCCTCGTCCCTTCAGCCCAGTTTTCAACCCCTCTGGCTCCTCTCTCTCTCTCTCTCTCTCTCTCTCTCTCTCTCTCTCTCTCTCTTCTCTATCTCTCTCCCTCTCACTCTCACTCTCTCATTCTGTAACGATCGACATAGCGCGTGACCTCGCGATATGGAAATAAAATCAATACCAACCCTAACCCACCCTCTCATGGTTTCGCGGTTTGCACCGCGAAATTGGGTCGTATTTTATTTGCACCCTCTCCTCGGTAAATCTCGTCCCGGTTGCAGATCCAGTTTTTTTGATTCATCGATTCTCTCTACCTGTCGATCCTATTTTGATACCCCC